>OMNM01024786.1:25342-35714 GCA_900302745.1 Parablennius parvicornis | reverse complement strand
AGCACCAGCAACCGGCTCTCCATCCTCACCCCCAAAAGAATAAATAAAACCAGACAGTGGCTGCAGCTGCTTGAGGATTATTAAATGAATTAATTAATTAGTGGTGGCAAGCAGACAAAAGTGAACAGGACGGTCCCAAATCCTCAGACGTTTAAAACAGCCATACTTCTCTTTAAGAAGTGCAAAAATTAAAAAAAAAAAAAAAGCATCCAGGGTGACATTTTACATCACTAGTACGTTTCCTTGGGTTGTGTCCTGCTTTCAGCCGGTGTTAGAAATAAAAGGGGCGAGAGGGAGGCGCTCCAGCCTGAATCAACCTGCGTCAAGTTACAGTGAAAAGCGACAGTCAGACCGGAAGAGGGAGAGACTTCAAAATACAAGCACAGGCAGCAAGACACTGTAGAGCTGCAACAAACACAATTAAAATTCTACAAAATATTACCCGCGTTAGGGATCTGAAAAAACTCCTGTGATTGGATGTGTTTATTGTCCTGATTAAAAGTCACCATAATCCCCACAACCTGAATAAACAAAAAAACAAGTTCATTGTTATATGCACAACAGAAAGCATGTTTCCCCTGCACAATGGAATTCTTTCCCGCTGACCAGATATTGCCAGCATTAAAACGACACGTGAAAGAATGCATGAACCCATTCATAAGAGAGGTCCCATTTAATTGCAGTGAGGAGTCTGAAAGATCTCAATCAGCAAATTTGATGTATTAAACAACATGGAGAAGGGATTGAGGTGAAAGACACTGCAGCTCAATAACAATGCAGTACTTATCAGGTTATGTTTGAAAACATAACGTGGATACAAGGAATTATCAGGTCTAACAAAAGAGCGAGACAACTCTAGATCTAAGCTGGATATTATAGGGTGTATATATATGAATTAAGTAAATTTAAAAAGATGGAGATTAAGTATTCATCATAACCTCAGGTGATGAATTTTATTGTGTGCAGGTTTGTATGCATATCACAAAGATTTTCAAACACATGTCTGCATGTTTATTGCTAATGTTTTCATGATCTATGGCAATTTTTCATGTCGAAATTGGCTATATAAATTTTTGAAAAACAGGATCATGATAGCATTATGCATATTTGTATTTTGTGGTTACGTTTGGCTCCATCCCTGTATTTTGCACATGTCAAGGCTCCAGCTTGCTTTCAATCTGATAAAATGGGAACAAGTGAAGGTGTAACTCCTCCAGGTACAATAGGACAAGTGCTTTCCTTCAACAGATGATTTTATTGAATCCATGTTGTTTTGGGTCCAATACACACCGTGAAAACTAACAACAACAAAAAAATGGATGGATTATCCAGCTGCAGCTCCAACAAGGCAAGGTAGAAATAATGCTTTACATTTACAATCTCTGGAATGAATTTGTTTTTGAGACACATGGGATAATATTTTGCCTCAGGTAGCTTGTGTTATTCTACCCATGCTTCCGTACAATTTACATCACGTTGTCTCGCTCGCTAATGGTAAAATCATGAGTCAGATTTGAGTATGAATAACAAATCCCATTTTGATCATGTATGTAGCACAGTTTAGGCAGACACACACGAACACTTCCTGCAGATTCAGAGACGGTGTGTTATATAGATGTTTTACTTTGAAATTTTGGGGCAGAAGCAGTGCTTCCCCCTGTCTGCTTTGACTGAGGTCCATGCCTTTCAAACACAGAACAATGGACCATGCAGAGAGCAGCTGAGCCCACCAACACCACCTCAGGGGGTTAAATGAAACCTGCACAGAAATAATATGTGGATATTATAGAATAATGAATTTTAATGTGTTGATAATGGGGAAAAAAACAACTAAGTGTCTGTTGTTTCAAATCCAACATGCAAAACTTAGATATTAACCCTACAATTCAATATATGTTCACTTCATGTCTTATTGTTATTTACTAATAAAAATCAATCCTATTATGAAAAGACCAATCATATTCAGGCGCGCTGAAATTATAACCAATCAGACGCATCATCTCATATTTCTTCCAGGATTTGATATCTTAGCCAATCAGCTTTCTCATATCATTTTTATCCAGGACCCTCTTACCGCTTTAACTTTTCCTTTTAGAAATTAACAAAAACTGCAAATTAAGGGAACAAATTCCTGAAAAGCGGTCTTATAAGAAGGTAAAGTTTTATATTTTATTTGCAGCCGAAATTAATTCGTTCCATTTATAGTTGTTAGCTTGCCTGTGTCTTAAATGCTGAATCCGTATATTTTCTGTGGAGTGAGCAAACTCCATTTTCAGATAAAAGCTTAGCTACCATTTCATTTATAAGTATGTCCAATAAATTCGTATGTGGGTTAAATATTTGGGAGGATTTTAGTTAAATAACTGTTAAAACAGTAGAGCAGTCTGTGTAGCTTCTTAGTCCATGTTACGGTTTAGCATCTATGCTAAATCAATGTTGATATTATTAGAACAGCTTATGCTAACTTTATTAGCATTGCTTTTGAGTTTAGCTGACCTTGAATGTGTCAATCCACAGCAGCCAAAGTCTATGAAGACCATCTAACCAGCTGGAAAACCATCTAACCATCTCTGAAGACACGTCCGCATCCCTCAGCCATGATGCAGAGTGAAGGATCTGTGTTGGACAGGTAAAGTGAGGCAGACCTGTAGAAATTCTCCATTACTAGGCCTTACAGTATGTTAGTATTGCGATTTGCCTTTAAATAATGTTTATTTTAATTTCAGTGATATTTTACTTTTCATTAAAAGAACGTCCTTAACCCAATAATGTTGATGTAAAGTATTGATCCTTCCTATGTGTATGACATTCAGGTAATAACGAAATAATGTCACTTTATTATGAAAAGCTCAAATTCAGATCAGTCACTGAACAATAAATGCTACAAATGTCTATGGAATAAATAATAATAGATGTTAAAAAAAAGAGTTATTGAGTTGTCTTTTGATTCTGTTTCAGAGAAGATATTGTTTCTTAATGGACAAATAAATAGATATTATGAGATGATGTTCTGAAAAATTCTTCTATTTTAGTCAAACACAACTTTTTGGACAAATTGATTAAAACGCCCTCACAAGACTAAAAGTGGACAGGTTTGGTTACCCTTTAATATCTTATGAGGTTTTAATCTTAACATTAATCATACATTTATCTCTTTTGGAAACATTTTATTTATAGCTAGGCTGGACAGAGGGATAGATTGCTTTGTTTCAGTCCTTCACAGGTGAATAAATAAACAATAATAGTTCATCTCATTACTTTGGCAGTAAATTTACTTTAAAATGCATTTATGATTTTTGTTATTACTTAACAAATTTATTTAGGTTTAAATATTCCTTTCATGAGGTCTTGATGAGCCCTAAATATGTTGAGTCCATAAGTCATAATGCTGCTCTGTGGTCTTATTAAAGACAATGTACTGACGCTGTTATCCATTACTTCTAGTCTGGACGAGTCGGATGACTTTTCAGACTCTGGCAGTGATTACGAGGCCTCGGTGAAGAAACCTACACCGCGGAGAAAACAGGCAGGACTGGCGCCTAGGGTACTTTTCCTTTTCTTTGTCAAAATAGTTGACTCATGTAGATGTTCTATACTGATGCAGTGTGTGAAATAGAGCCATGGGTTTGTTTTAGATTGGTGTTGTATAACATGCAGCAGGCTAAACATTAATTCAGTTTTAAAGGCTCATGTTAATTTTTGGTTTTAAAGTAATATTGAGGGTCGAGTTGCAAAAGCATTTTTGAACCATTCAAACCATTTTGATAATCCTTTCAAGTCTAATATCAATATCTAATACTGATGCTACCGTGCTGCTCATTCAGTTGACTGCATCGATTCTCCCGAAAATCCCTAAATAAATCCCTTTCATGTCAATGCACCCAAGAGACCCAAACGCCCTGCTGCATCCGGGGTGACGCCCAGCCCCCACAGCGCCTCCACCTCCTCCCACCTCCAGCAGCAGCCACGCTCTCACAGGACAGCCAGACACGTCTCTCCTCGACCTGTGACAGGCGCAACTGGGAGAAAACAGGACATCAGCGCACAGGACATCTATGATGCTGTCCGCTTAGGAAAGAGTGCCATGTCGGTGAGCACTCTGCAGAGCGTGGAGGAAGGGACACACACACACACACACACACACACACACACACACACACACACACACACAGAGGCAATCCTGTGGCAGGAAGGGAGGTGCTACAGGAGGCATGTGTAATGAGGAGAGAATCAAACTGACAATGAGAGAGGTCATCATGAGCTGTCGCTGGCTGACTGATGGGATTTTACAGAAAAGAGCACCCTCATTGGATGCTGTAGTCAATGACTGACATCGCTCGTCCATCTCAAGTATTGTTTGACCTGGGTCTTCTGAGTAAAGAACACAAAAGAATGACCGCATAATAAAAGAAAGAGAAGAAAGTGTGTTGAGCTGCAATAAAAAGTCTGTCACTACAGAAGAAGAATGCAGATGGTGGATCTGGGTGTAGCCCCTCATATATGCCAAATCAGAAGAAAAAAAACGTTTTCATCTTTTTTGTGAAGGTTTCTCTGATTTTGTTTTTCTCCGCCCCAAAATTTGGCTGCTTTAGAGAAGTTGTAATCAAAAGAGCAGATGCTCTCAAAGAGTGCCATGGTTGACAAAAATGATTATGCAAAAGAGCCGATGAATAAAATGACTATTAAAGGGTTCAAGAACTATAAGGGCTGAAAAATGTGGCGTCTATAGATGGCCATATGCTGTAAAGACAAGAATGAATGAGTGGAGAAATGCCTCAAGCTGAAATCCACAGTATTGTTGTGATGCATTATTCATTCAGCTGATGTCCGTGCATCCTTCTCACTGGTTCTTTGTCCCTGTCATCGTGCAAGGCGTTGGTGGACGAGTGGCTTGACAGCTACAAGCGGAGACGAGAGGCCGGGCTGCTGGTGCTCATCAACTTCATTGTTCAGTGCTGTGGATGCAGAGGTCAGAGGTTAAGCGGGAGAGGGCAGAGGGGTTGAAGAAAGGGTCAAAGTTTAAGAGATTATTTTTCCAAGTGGAGCTCGTCGGATGATGAGCAGTATCGATCCACCTGCCAACAATCCTGCGTGATTCTGAAAATCTAACTAAAGTGACACTGATCTCAACATAGAGCACTCTTGTTTTCTAAAATCATGTATTTATTAATTATTAATGCAACCTGCAAAGTAAAAATGTTTTTTCAAACTTTAATGAACTTCTAAATGCAGTAGAATTAAACATTTATACTTTATGACTCTTTTATAGACTATATGATTATTTAAAAAACATCAAACCAAACAAAATTACACACATTTCACAATTTATTTTCTTTATACTTTGAGACTACTTTAAATGGGATATGTTTCTCACCTCATCTTTTACAAATTTGAGTAATAACTCATCTCACATAATGTGGTTTTTCCCAAAAAAAAAGTAATAATGGAATTTAACGTAACTTCATGTACTCTCACCTGCGCTTGGATTATGTTTACAAAATGAATGAACGTGTGCAGTAACATCATTTATTCTTAATTCAGCCCTGTTAGGTGCACTGACTGAAAGTTAAAAAGGGTCAAAACAGTTGAGATGTTGTAGAAGTTTGAAGCAGGTTTTGAGAAACCGTCCAAAAGCAGAACCCAACTAAAGTTTAGCTCAACTTTTAATTA
Organism: Parablennius parvicornis; assembly: GCA_900302745.1. NCBI lineage: Eukaryota > Metazoa > Chordata > Actinopteri > Blenniiformes > Blenniidae > Parablennius > Parablennius parvicornis. The sequence goes on along the minus strand of OMNM01024786.1, from coordinate 30,044 downwards.
AGGCTGAAAAGGTTCCTCCAGTAATTTGATTATAGTTGATAGGAGCAGCCCTACTTTCAATTGATCTTACCGTATGTCTGAGCTACCTAATATAATTTGCTGAATTAAAAACAAAAAAACGAGTATTGTTACATTATAGAATGGCATGTAAGGATTTTGGCTTATGTCTGAAGTCTTAACGTCTTGAAAACCTTCAAATATTGCAGTAATTGTCTTCTAAATGACTACATTGCTAAGATAGAGGTTTTCTTTGTTCAGGTGTGGTCAGCGAGGAGATGTTTAAAAGCATGGAGAACGCTGAGATCATCAGCAGACTTACCAAAGAGTTCAATGAGGTAAAATCAGTAAAAAGAAAATAATGATAGCTCCTCACTATTCTTTGTATTCCTGTTCAAATCTTTTCTTCACAATAGTATAATCCTGCTGGAATTAGCTGAGAAGCCCATCTAACCCTGAGAGATTATGATCTGAAGGATGGAGCGCAGCATGATGGAGAACATTCATTAAAATCTAATGCTGATTAATGAACACGTTAATGAGCTAATCATTTTTCCCATGATGCATTCACCACGCTCTCAGTCTCTAAAAATATCCCCTTGCAGTTGTTTTCTTTTGTTTATTGTGTGTCTGCTCCTTTCTCGCTCCAGGACTCGGTGAACTACCCTCTGTCCACTCCAGGGCCTCAGCTGAGGCGCTTAAAAGCAGGACTGTCTGAGTTTGTGAAGGTTCTGGTGCGCACTTGCCAGAACAGCCTCATTTATGATGAATGCCTCTTCCCGTCGCTGCTGGCACTGCTCACCGGCCTCTCCGACTCGCAGGTGCGAGCGTTCAGACACACCAGCACCCTGCTCGGTAAGCACGTGGTTGCAAATACAGACGTGCTGTACATGATTTGTTTCAGTTTTTGAAAGATTAACAAAGTTAAACATTTCACCACTGACAGGATTACTCACATTAATATTATTAATATTCTATTTATTTAGCGATGCTCTCTGGACTGAACTGATCGGTAAGTTTTGGTGGAAGGAGTTCTTATGGTCTAGATCAGAGGTGTGAAACGCATTTTATTTCATGGCTACATACAAACCAGTTTCATCCGGACTCTCCCGGACTGGTGAAATAGTGCCATAATAACCTTCAAATTTAAATTTTAAAGTTTTCTTTTGTTGTAGCGCAGAGTATCTGTGAGGAAATGTCGATATTTTCCTAAAATCAAACCCAAAATTACAAAAATCTCAACAAGAAACCAATGTTCTTGACAACTCCATGTGCGGAAATATCTGAAATGTCAAGACAAACATCTCTGACTGTTGCGTTACGCAAGTTTTTAAAAAAGTCACTCTGACAGCAGGGCTTTGAGGCTCATGCTCGTTTGGTATCTTTGATGACATCATCAAAAAAAATTGTTAGAAAGAAATCAACGTTTACTTTAAATAAAAAGTGATTTGCTTGGTGGTTTGGCCGGATTGGAGCCTCTTGTGGGCCGGCTTTAGCCAAAGGACTTTATGTTTGACACCTCTGGTGTCCAGTAGCAGATGTAGGGGTAGAAATGTTGACAAGTGTGAGTAGAGAACCAGAACAAAGAAGATTCTTTTTTAATATTCTCGATGTGTTTTCTTTGTTTTTGTGAGGATAATTTCTTATTCTAAGACTTCCCAAAAAAGGACTTTCAGAATGCAGCTCAGTTATATCCGTGTTTTTTTCTCATGAGCTCCTGAGATGTTGCGTATAACATCACAGCAGGTGTGTGTAATCAGTTTATTTTAGTTCTTTTTATCCGATGATGAGACTATCAGCGTGCACATGAAGAGAACCAAACCAATCTGTTTGATTTGTTTTTTCAAGCTCGATCAGTGCAACAAGTGTAAACGCTGCTTCATTTTAACATTTTGTGTTGCTACTCATTGAAAGAGACGGGATCTGCTGTATTAATCCCTAATGGTGAAACGATCAGACTGATAAACATGGCAAATTATTTTATTACTCGTATAGATTTATTAGGGGCCTCGGCCTGGAAGGCCAGGACCCTATTGTTTTTGCTATGTTTAACATTATTGTTTCTTTTTCCGCCATGCCAGTGACTCAAACCCAAATTTGATCCCTAAACACGCTCAAAAGTTCACTAAATTTGGCACACTCATCCGGACAGGTGAATAATCTCTGAAAATGTAAAAATTAATCTCCAGAGTGCCAAATGTGGTCTCTAGCGCCACCTGGAAACACGAAACACTAAAACGCCCACCACAGCACGTAGGAATGTCACAGGGAGATCAAACAACTTCCCTCGCATGAAATATTAACTTTTTTTTTTAACCAGTCATGTTGAAATAAAACTTAAAAAGTTAAGGTAACACCCAAAACTTTACAAATTTATATTTACAGACTTTCTAAATTACAGATTTGTTGCCTTTTGAAGTAAAAGCCCATCACATTTTTCAAAATATAACTCCTTTTTTGTTAAAACTTTCAAAAATGTATATTTTTCTAATTAATATTTAAATGGACCAGAGGCCATGATTGGGCCGACCCCGAAGGGCCAGAGCCTGAGGTCCCAACCAACGTTGCTTGCAGCTTTAATTTGTATTGTGATTCATTAAATACAATGAGCCTGTTGAATACAGAAAAATATCAGTGAGAATCTTCTGGCAACTCAAGTTAGCTTCATGAAGAGGGCTGAATATGATGATGGAGTAACTGGTTCTCCTTACAAAATCAAAGATCTGTCTTATTTGAGGGAACCTGGTTATATATAATTATGTTAGTACTATGTTGAGTTTTCTTTCTGCTCTTTTGTCAGCCTTGAAGTTGATGACGGGGTTGGTGGAAGTCGCTGTAGCCTTGTCCGTCCAGCTGCAGACGACCCAGCGGAGATACGACGCCGAGAAAAGCAAGAGTGCGCAGGACAGAGCGTTGGACAGGCTGAATGAGCTGCAGGCCTCCGTCAAGGAGGTGAAGCGACACACTCGCTGCCACTGTTCACGTCATCCGGAGGTCAATAAAACACAGAGATCCACAAGTAACTACCACAACATAAAAAAAAAATGTGTGGCAAATTCATGATCAATTTCATACCTCTGCACTAGAACAAAAGGGAAAAGTTTGATGTCCTTGTTACTTTTCAGTTCCTGGGTTATGATTAGTGTGATCGTGGACTCTGACCTCAGTCTTACAGGCTCACTATCTGGAGAGCAGAGCAACAGTTAAAGGGTCAATGGTTTTTGTCTAAAATGAGTCTTTTTTGTGTGTTCATTTTTCTTCATATACTCCGGTTTGATCCCACAATCCAGGAAATCAAATTGAAATATATGCAAATTAAAATATGGAGTCATGTACATCTACTTTGACTTCTGGCTCCGTCCAGAGCGGAATGCTTTCATGAGGTTTTTTTTATGTAATATGTAATAATAATTGTAACAACGCACAATTATATAAGATGACATTTGTTCTGCTCATCTACAAGTGCACTTCAAAGAAAACGAAAATAGGGAAGTTGTATTTTTTTTAATTTAAACTGCCATGTGTTTTAGATTCATCACACAGAAACTGAAATATTTCCGTCTTTTGTGTTTCATTTCTCATAATTCTAGTCGAAGAAATGAAAGATGTCAAGATCATAGGATCAATCTTGTTATTTTTAACCAGAGGTTTAATTATCACAATGAAAACATAAAACCCACTTGTTGTGAGTGAAGGAATAACCTGCATCTTTACTAATGACTGAAGATATGTTTACTCTGTGATTTCAAAAGCAGAAAAAAAAAATGTGGAATCAACTTTGACTTGCTGGCAAACATTTTATTGACGAGAAGCTGAACAGAGGAACCCTTGTTGTGGGTCCTGAGATGAAGAGTTCTCTGTCTTTATATATTTATACTTATGAAGACATGAAGCAGTTTGTGTTTCATCTGTATGTTGTAGTTGCGAGAGAACAGCGAGGAGCTGTCCTCCATGATGAAAACAACTTTCCGCGGTGTGTTTGTGCACCGCTATCGGGACATACTGGTGGACATACGGGCAGCGTGTATGGAGGAGTTGGGTGTTTGGCTGAGAACGGACCCCGAAGACTTCCTCAATGACGGATGTCTTAAGTACTTGGGATGGACCCTCTATGACAAAGTAAGATCACATAATAGAAGAAAAAAAAAAAGAAGTCACTCTGTGGCCTCTAATAACCTCCACTTCTAATAAAGAAGATCAGAAAAAGATACGATTCTATAGAAATTTCCATTTGCAGCTGCTGGACGCACTTTTAATTACAGATCATCACAAAAATCCAAACAAATGCGTCCAATGGCTGAATGAATAATGTTTTTTATGAATTATTCGCAACTTGCAGTCTGGAAATATTGTTGCATGGAGAGAAAATGTCCCACAGAGTCGAGCTTAAGAGTTCCTCGTATTTAGAAAAATTAAAAAAAAATAGAAGTGAGCGAATTAAACAGGTATTAGTTCAAAATTTCTGACACAAAATTTGTTAAATGATTCATTAAACTGTGTAAAGTTTCATGTCTCCAAAGAGTCTGAGATAGATGCTCAAAGAAAACTTTTCACTTCTGAAGTGTTTTTGCAAATACATTTAAAAACTTGATTTTAAGACGTGATTCATGATTTTTTTTTTTTTTTTTTTTTTTTTTTTTTTTTTTACCTTTTTTTTTTTTTTAATTTTTTTTTTCATTTTAAAAAAAATTTTTTTAAATTAAAA
>OMNM01024786.1:1627-24037 GCA_900302745.1 Parablennius parvicornis | reverse complement strand
AGCATCTGCCTTTTATCTATTGTTTAGGCTTTTTGTGTTGTCTGCCTCTATCGCTCCTCCCAATATTTTTTCACCCCCTCCCTCATATTTCTTTGACATTCTAGTCTTTTTTGGGGGTTTTTTTTTTTTTTATCCACCATTCCTGTTTGTTGTCATGGTCTTGGCCTTTGTGTGGGGATGTGTCTGTCTGCATTAATTGCTGCCAATTACTGTTGGTTAATAAGCTCTTCTCAAACACTGGAAGCCCTCCTAAGCCACATGTGCTGCAGCAGATAAATGGTATTTATGCTGTGGCTTATTGGCTAATCAGCAGGGGTTCTGTGTGTGTGTGTGTGAGTGTGAGTGTGTCTGACAGTACATTTAGGCATGTCTGCACATTATGTGCTTTGTGATAGCTCATTTGTGTGTGTGTGTTTGTGTTCAGGAGAGGATGCTCTGCATGGTGCTGGACAAGGACTCAGACGTGGCAGTGGAAACGGTCAAGCTGTTGCAGCTCATCCACCAGTAAGGGAGGGGTTGTTCTGTTCTCTAATGTATTCTCTGCACTGCTATCTGGAACATGCAGGACAGGAATGTCATTCTGAGAGATGAAAACAGCAAATATAGCATTTGTTTAATTATTATATTGATTTAATGACACTTGCTGTGTTTATTTCTGAGTCAGGAAAATGTTTTTGGAGTGATTACATTGGCTCAATGGAGTGTTTATCTACAGGTCAGATCTCTGCCCAGACTCCACAATTAAAAAAAAATCCAGACAACAATGGCAGCAAATATTCCCAACAACATCGAATATGCAAGTGTGATGCACGTTTGACCAAAGTTGAACTTTTGGCTGAAATGAAATATGAACATAATCATCAGCGAGCATTTATCTTTGAGACGGAAATGTTTTCCAGCTTATGAACAAAAGAAGTGTGATGGTCGCTCGAAAGTGTGATAGCACCCTTTGTTTAGTTTCTATTTATTATTATTATTACTGATGATTCACAGCATGAGTCGTGAGTTCATGCTTGCCAACTTCTCCGTCGCTGACTATAAATTAGACACTTTCAAGGACCACAGTGTTTTCAATAACACCGTTACCAGTATTCATGTCCCTGAAAAGTTTTCTTCTACTTTTTTACTTGTATGTGTGCACATGTGCAGGATGACAGAGGAAGGCTTGACCGACGACGAGTGCAGACACATCTACCATTTGGTTTACGCCTCACCTCGAGCTCTCACTTCTGCTGCGGGAGTCTTCCTCTACAATAAGTACGATCTCGTCACACAACGTCAGATGTAAAAAGGCTGTGATCTGGAGGGCAGTATTAAAAATGTGATAGTAGGTCACAATCATACTGCAGATAAAAGCGGCCCAAATCCGATTTGATTTGCCCAAAAATGAACCAGATCAGTTTTGTTGGGCTTCAGTTCACTTTTATATGTTGTCCTATATTTTTTAACATGTCTATTTATATATTTATTTACTTACTTACTCATCTATCTATCTATCTACTGTCTGTCTGTCTGTCTGTCTGTCTGTCTGTCTGTCTGTCTGCCTGCCTGCCTGCCTGCCTGCCTGCCTGCCTGCCTGCCTGTCTGTCTGTCTGTCTATCTACAGTATCTATTTATGTGCTGTCTCATGTTAATATATTAGGCAAGGCGATGTAATTCTATAACTCCATTTCATTTCATTTATTGATTTATTTGAATGGAACATCAACAAGTGAAAGTTGAACATTAGACCCCAAATACAAACTGGCCCCTTTTTTTTTGTCTTTTTTGTTTTTTTTTTTTCTATTTTTGATTTAATTCCAGTGGGGACACATATTTGGACCAGCTCTGTACATTTATATATTCATGTTATTATCTTATACAAGGCAAATTTATTTCTATAACTCCATTGAGACGCAAGGCAATGTGCAGCGCTTTACAAAGGAATAAAGAAAATACATTAAAACAAAACAATTGTGAAAGAAATAAAAAAATACTGTACTAAGGCAGTTATAATAAACACATAAAATCTATTATTTATTAGACAGTCTGTGCCAATAATAGTGTTAAGTCCTGATATAAAAGAAATGTGTGTGCACGTGTGTGCGCGTGAGAGACAGCAGCAGGGAGTTTGTTCCACATGTGAGGAGAGAAAGAAATAAAAGCTGCTTCATATAAATTTAGTTTTTAACATTTTGTGATTCTCTTCCTGAAGACCTCGGTGTTCTTGATGGTTCATATTCTTTTCGTAAATCTGAAATGTACCACTCAAAGCTTTATAGACAAGGAGTCTCTTTTTAAAGTCTTTTTTTTTTTAACGCACAGGCAGTACTGTTTGTCTGTTTTCGTTTATTTTCTTTGATTTTTCTCATGGTTGCGTGAAAGAAAATAACAGATTGTGTTCAAACCAATGAGACTGATAGCTTGAAATGTGATCAACCACTCAAACAGATCCAAGTTAAAAATGGATTTAAGTATTAACACCTGCTGACTGAACATGTCTTATATCACTTTGATATCGCATATTATTTGAATTTGATCTCAGTAACATTTGTGCATACAAGTTTCATTGAATAATGTCTCGAGTTATATCTTTCCTTTCGTGTAATGTGTGTTTGTGTTCCAGGTTGAACAGCGTCGTCACCAGTGATGGAAAAGAGACAGATAAAAAGAACAACGCGGCCTTTTTTCAAATTCTCATCTCGTTCTACATCCGCAGTGAGGTAGAATTCCTTTGCATTTTTCTATGAAAACCTTCATTTATTGTATGATTTTTAACAGAAATGCAGGAGACATAAAGAAGCTCTGATTAATGTTGAACGCGTAGGAGACAGAGTAGCAGGTAGAATTACAACTGAGAAAAGTTGTAAAATGACAGACAACTTGAGGTTACATGCCCATATCACATTTTAAAACTACATTTATTTTGTATAATTTCATGAATGTTTTTCTTTTGAACGCACTGTGAATGGCCTTGTTTGAATGGTGCGTCGTCAATATGTTTTCATTTGCTTTGCCGAGAATAGCAGTTACCTGCCCTCATTATTTGGTTTTCACTGTCTGTAGTAGTAATACATACATACATGTAAAAACAGACGTGAAAAAACAAAGTGAGAGAAGTTGAAGTGATTTGTTGAATCCCAATTGTTTCATGAGTTATTATATGAGAAAAATGCACCTAATTGGATTCCTTACAATATCCATATATTGACTCAATCACCCTGGGCGCATTAAAATCTGATCATCAGATTATCTAAACAATTTAATGTTGTGCTTTATCTGATTATGACTCATTGGATTAAATCACCTAGATTTCTCCTCTGTACTCCAAAGTCTTTATGCATGTATACATATCTATTGGATTTACCTCTTTATATGCATGTGTTAAAACAAAATGTAGAAATCCTAAGTGACACAGATAGAACACAAAGATCATAAACGTCATGTCCAGCAGAGGAAAGTTAACAAAGTGCTAATTCTGTAGTGAAGAGAAGAGGAATTTTAATGTTCATCTAATTCTCAGACATATTGTGAATGCACACGATATAAAAGATGAATGGAGGACTTAAGTTCTCTGTGATTAAGTGAAATTTAAATTTAAGTGACATTGAAGTCTCAGCAGTAATTGTTACTGTACACATTCTACCACCTGTTGATTAAACATCTACATGTAGATATTCATCAATCACAGTATAAAAAAAACTGAAAGAAGGACATTGATAGATATTATCAATCAATTTGTCAACTTTATTTGTGAAGCACTTAATCACATTGACAGACATTTCAAATTGTTTTTACACAAAGAAAAGACATAGAAACCAACTGAACCCCTCCAAAGCACGCAGAAGCAAAAATCAACAGTGGCCAGAAAAAACTCCCTCATGAGGAACAAAAGTTGTCAAAAACTTTATTCACTAATAAATAATATATCTACATTTCCTGTCCATGTTACTCAGGAATAATTTATTTGCCTATCATGTTTTCATTGTTGGGATTTCTTAAATTGGGGCTTGGTATTACATTCACAATACGACATTGAGGTTTCCTGCTGAAACCACACAGATTAATGTGGATTTCCAAATCTAAAAAACTGATTTTTTTTATTATTATTTTTTTGTCAGTTTCATGAGCATGGTGCGTACCTGGTGGACAGTCTGTGGGACGTGGCTGGAACTGAGCTGAGGGACTGGGAGACGATGACGGCTCTGCTGCTGCAAGACTGTGGTAAAGATCCACAATGAAGCATGGCAGCAAAAAAAATGTTATATGTTTATATTCATCCTCCGTGCATTGTCTGCGACTGTCTCCCGTCTTTGGGTTTCAGGGCTGACGTATGAAGACGAGGGGGCGCTCATAGAGCTGATGATGTGCGCCATGAGACAGGCGTCGCAGGCGACTCCACCTGTTGGCAGGACTCAGGGAAAAAAGGTGCTGGCAGCTCATGTACTTATGTCATTATGCCATGACGTACAAAGTAGGACTGTTGATGAATCACATTATTTTTTTAAGAAAAATTGAGAAGTTATAGTCGATATCTACGCCGAAAGTGACTTGTTAGCCAATTTTTTTTAAAAGATCTGTGATGCAGTGATGCTTGTAATAATTCCACATTAGTCTCACAGCCTCAGGGAAGAAACTGTCAGCCTCCTGGTCCTGGATTTAATGCTGCGCAGCCTTTTGCCAGAGGGAAGGAGGGTAAACAGTTCGTGTGCTGGGTGGGAGGGGCTCCTCGGTGCTGGCTGTCACTCTGCTCCTGCTCATGTTGATGTCCTCAAAGGAAGGCAGGCGGCGGGTGGCTGAGATGCTTTCACCAATTCTTGCAGGTGCTTTCTGTCAGCCGGATCTGTACTCTCAACTGGTAACAGGAGGTGAGGAGGGTGCTGATGAAGGCAACCCACTTCAGCATATTCAAGAAGGCTCTGGTGAATCTGGCTGGTAGAGTTTTCGCAACAAGTGCCTCGTGGGGCAAAAATCAGTGCCTAACAATAACATCTGGTTTCTCCTCTCCTCTGATAGCAAAGCTTTTGGTGCACCTGACGACGACTGATGCTCCATCAGTGCAGACACTCATGCAGTTTTCCTATTTCAGTCTCTCTTTTTTTTTCTTCTAAATATTCTGATACAACCTAAATATGTTCTGGTAATGGTATCATCTGAGAGAGAGAGAGAGAGAGAGAGAGAGAGAGAGAGAGAGAGAGACTGTGGCTCCTTTCATAACCACAGTAGGGCCCAGCGTCTTGTTCACAATAGCTTTGGAGGCAGATTATTAATGTCTCTGCTACAGTGTGTGTATTTTCTGATTTGTTGACAGGTTCAGCTACTAAGCAGTTCACTTAAAGAGTTCTCTCAGATGCCTTTGTGACCTTTCTCAATGTGCTCATGCAGACAAACAAAACAGTCCATGTTCTTGTTTTGAAGAAATGCTGTTTAAAGCGCTCAGCGTGATTGTTCAATGAATATTCTCTATACACCAAGCAGAATCGAATCTGTGCTGTCTGATCCCCGGTGAAAGTAAATTGAAACAAAAGATATCTTTATACGATGTATTGCCTCATGCTCACAGGTATTTTTCTTCTTGAAATCAACTCGTCAGTTCTTTCTCTGGGTTAGAATTTTGTCCAGGGCCCAGTTCAGAGTCTGAGTTTTTCCTCATCGAATATTCATCTGTTGCTGTGCGTTTCTCTTTCTGCTTGTTAAATGAACAAGGTCATTGTTATTGTGCTCACTACTGCCACCCGCTGGCAAGAAACTAAGTTTCAATCGCTTGGTCAACCAACAATGTCAAATAATTGCGGTGTTTATTTATTTTAATAAGTTAAAAGAAATTGAAATTGATCGGTTTTGCATGGCACACCTGAAGATATCTCATGGCGCGGTGGGTGAAAATCACTGCAGTAAAATAGACAAAATTAGCAGAAAAGTCAATAAAAAGCAGCTGTGCAAAGGAGTGTGGATAAAGATGAGAAGGATTAATACTACTCTACTCATACACACTTTTTGTACTTTCCTAGCACCAAGATAAAACCTTTAGTAGAGGACTGATTTGTCTTCATGAACTTCATGATGCTTTCCTTGTTGCTCTTTTGAGATCAGCTGCTCAGCGTGAAGGACAAGAAGCTGCAGGAACAAGACCGGAAACGACTCACCAATCACTTCATCCCCTTGCTGCCTCGTCTGCTGGCCAAGGTGCAGTGCAGAAATTCCCCAGTTCACACATCCAGTGTTTCTTTAATCGTTTTCTTTGTGTTTGATGCTGAACTTGTGTTTTGCTGCACTGAAGTACTCTGCGGATGCGGTGAACGTGAGGAGTCTTCTCAAAGCTCCACTGTACTTCGAGCTGGAGATGTACAGCAGCTCTCGGGTTCTGGATAAGGTGAGAGGCTCAGAAATCCAAATGGTTTCTGAACAGACGTTAGATTATCCAGTCTGCGTTTTTCACAAAATACAAAGAGTGGGTTTGTGAAAAGAGATGAAGATACGATAGATATACCTGTAAATTGAAAATAATTAACCCAAAAACAGTTTTTTTTTTTTTTTGTTGTTTCCCATTTTGTTTGTCCTCACTCTTTCATTTTTTTTTCTCTCCCAGCATCTGGACAAGTTGCTTTCACAGCTTTGCAGCATTGTGAAGAAGCAAGCTGAGGTGACGGTGTTGCAGACTTGTGCTGAAGTGTTCTGTGTCCTCTGCTCCGATCGCTACACCTTCTCCTCCCGTGCTTACCGGGCCTTCAGCCAGCTGATGGACCAACTGACGGAGTGTGTCGGCACGTACCTGCACAAGCTGCTGGAGGTTAGCTCGTGCACCAGTGAAGTTTTGATGTGGAAGTTAATTGAAGTTTTCAGTTGGATCAAGTTAAAACTGGATGTCACACTGGAACAGCATGCAAACTCAACACAGTCATTCTTTTCCAAACTATGAACTACAAACTAACTGCAGTCATTTTCAAGCTTGATTTACCGACATTAGATTGATATTAATAACTTGAATAAGCGATAAGTAAAGCAATCCCCTTCACCTTGAAGCGACTCGACTATTTCTTCTAGTTTTCTGAAGTCAAACAAGTTTGGACTCTCCTGTTGTCTTGCACCTGTTTTCAGAAAGTTTATGTTGAGCTGTGATATACTGACGGGTGTTTTTGTTATATTGTTGTCTTCAATGACAGCACTGACATCACTCTATATAATTTAATGCAGTTTAACAGCAAGAAAAGCAGTTTCCACTTAAATAGTTATAGAAATGAATCAATGCCATCTGAAAGGTTTCTGAAAACAAACATAAGCCTCAAGCTATATGTATATAGTGTTGACATAATAGTTGTGTGTGATGAAATGCTAGAAGCTGTTAATGTCGCATTTATCTTGCCATTTTGGGTTGTTTTCCATTAAAAAATGCAAAGTAACGTCTACATAACAACGTGCCATGTTATTTATTTCCATTGTCTATGAAAGCATCAAGGGGAAATTTTAAATATATCTTCAGTGAGTAGTTTTAGGTAAATGCTCTGATTGTGAGTTATGTGTTTTATATGAGTGAGCAAACAAAGAAATAAAGCTGTTTCCTAAAAGTAGTTCACTGGATTTGAAGGTTTTTCGGAGGACATGCTGTTTTTGTAGTTATTCAGAGATTGAAGATTAGACGGCATCCTTTCTCTCAGTATGATTTGTGTGTGTGTGTGTGTTTTTGTGTGTTCAGGGTTCTGCAGACGAGGACGAAGAATATAGCGTAGCCACTGCCTTAAAGACGATTGCCGCGCTCAGCTGGTGAGTTACCACAATGGTAAGGAGTTATCGCAGCTGTGGGGGGAGCTTGTTTTGCTTATGTGTGAGCGTACAGAATGCAGTTGTTAAAAACAGAAAAATAGTTCAATATTTGAATGAGTTTGACGACAAAACTCGGAGTGTCTGCAGATCTTTGTGGGATTTCTGGGTCTGCGAGAACTCCTCTCATATATGGGGATAAATATTACTACATTTTAAGGTGAAGAATGTTTTAAGGCTAGACTAATAAGACAGACCAGCTACTCAGACTACTTAAGAGCATGCCAGAGCTTAGTTTTGCTTTCACACAGCTGCAAAAACTCAAAGTGGACCTAAAAATTAGCCTGTGTGAAACCTCCTTTAATTTGTGGTGAATTTTGGCAGAAGGTTCATTCAATGGAGTCGATACAACGCATGAAATCCTAGGGGACAGAAATCATGGTCGCATCATGTAAATCTTTCACTTTGTGGATGAAAAAGTGATGTGAAGTGACAGGAAGAATAATAATCATAATTAATTGCTTCTTTTTAAAAAAAAAAAAAAAAAAAGGTTATACTACTGCTATGGTTAGTTTCATGTAAAAGTCTACAGGAAATGTTCATAAGTCAATATGAAGTTCCCCTGAAGGTCTGAGAACGTAGCAATGTTGTTTGTGTTTTTCAGTGCGAAGGATTCGACGGTCTGGAAGCTGTTTGACTCGTGTGTTGAGATTCTGAAAAGCAGGCTGGAGTCCGGAGCGTTTGATAAGGAGGTTTGTAACCACTTGTGTTTGCTCATCGTCTATCTGGGTGAAAATCATCCTTTGGTCTCTTCAAAGTTTAAATTTTTAACTTTTTCTATCTTAACCTCTTGTCTGTCTTAAGCTCATGGTGGCAGCTCTGAAGTGTGCAGGCATGCACCTGATGTGGGCCAAAGTGAACGCGGTGAACTGCACGCCACCCGAGGTGCGATTTTTTTTTTTTTTTTTTTTTTGTTCTTTTTAGATCAGTTAATCAGATTTTCTGCATCTGCTATTAATTAAAACGTTTTGCGATGGTCTTGACCTTCCTCTCGGTGCCATTCTGCACTTTTAATTCTTTAATAACGCCTCTCACGTCACGGCCAACCGGCCCTCCTGCATATTCCTGGAGCTTTTCTACTCCGTGTTGTTCCACCATTCACCAGCTGTGCAGACAGCAGGCAATTAACACAAACAATCTGTCAGAGATTGCGTGCACACGGTGACACTGGGATACGTATTCCCCACCGGTTCGCCCCTTTTTTCCTCATTGTTTGTCTTTACATGTTTGCGCTCTTGTTCTCTCATCTGATTTGTTGTTCCTCACTCCTTTTTTTTCTCCCGTGAGCTCGTTTCTACTGTTTGCACAGTGTTTTGTTTTTTTCTCTCTCACCTCCTATTTCACACACTGAGCACGTCAGCAATGCTCAGCTCAACATGTTCCCTCGCTTTATTCCGGCTGTCCGATTTGAAGTTGTTGCGTCATTAAAATAGCCGGGTTTATCTTCCTGTACAGAACATCCACGTCTGACTGAAGGCTTCCAAACAAATGTCAGTCAATTTAATCACATTTGCCTTTATGTGCGATCCAGCCTTTTTTTTTTTTTCTTCTTCTTCTTCTTTTTTGGTGGATATAATCAGTAGTTCTGTTTTTCTTGCAGGCTGAGCAGAAGCTTCTGAAGAGGCAGGTGCGTGTTTTCTGCAACGTCAGTCAGACCTGTTTGTCTATGGATCAGACGGAGGTCAGAGATCAGGTGAGAGCTTTGTCACACAGAGCAGCTTCTCATATGGTTAACTTGTGATGTTGCCACATACACATTTTATGAAGAGTGAAAAAAAAACAAAATGAAGAGGATACTAGCCAGCAGCAACAAGGAGTCACACACAAAATGAAATTATGTAGTTTCATTTGTAGATTACAAGATGACCCACAAGATTGTCACCGAGCTTTATAGAAAAGAACAAACGATTTTTTTTAAAATAGTGATATTAAAAAATAAAGAATTTCAGTCAAAGTGAAAAGAAAGAGACAGAAACAACACGCTTATTGTGGAAAATGCTCAGCGAGTAGATTTGAGAGTTGCTTTAGAAGTGGACACTGATATGATCAGCACTCGCCTCACGTTGTCTTTGGTCTCTGTGGAGTTTGCATGTTCTCTCCAGGCATGTGTGAGTTTCCTCCCTCAGTCAAAACACTCGTGTTTGTGCTTCTCAGGCCTTTGAGCTTCTATGCGACCTGCTGCTGCAGTACAGCGAGGGCTCGGTCCACTCCATGCCCGCCCTGCGAACTCTGTGCCTCCGGCCGTCTGATTCTTTGCGCTCCGAGCTGGCGTCCTTCCTCATGGACTACATCTTCACCGACGCCGAGGACACCGAGCTCGACGGTGGTTCAAGTGAGAAAGACAAACGCCTACAACTGATAAATGTTTGCATGTGCTGCGGATAGTTTCCAGAAGCTTTTTCAGTCCTGTGATGACAAAGTGACGATACTGGGAAGAGATGAATACTAATAAAAGATGTTTTGTATGGGGGGGTGGCTGCTGTAGCTGAAATGTTGCCAGACGTCTCCCCCACATCACTCGACTCTCATTACTGCCTGTGGACATCGTTTTTGAAGTCAAGTTTTCAGATTCTTCTAATGTAGCTAATCTTGTTTTCCACATTTCATGATGTTCTGCCAAATTTCCCAAAAAAAATCATCAGATAACTTCAGAGGCTGTTCATCTTTCGTCACTCGCTCTTTTTACCTGGATGCTTCTTTTTTTTTTCCCTAAACATCTCTCTTCTCTCTCTCTCTTGTCTTCAGGCGAGGAGGAGATGAACATGAAGCAGCTGCAGAGGAAACGTAATCAGCTGGCCGGTTACTGTAAGCTGGTCGTCTACGGGGTTCTGGACCTCACTGCCGCCACCACCATCTTCAAGCACTACAACCGCAAGGTGCAGGGAGCCTTCACATTCTTTGCACCAGACATGGGAACATTTCCACCATTCTACGTGAACTGTGAGCCTATTTCCCAAAAAGTGATCATGTTATTGGTTTCAGTTATGGCTCAGTTGGTCTCTCAATCCCCCCCATCGGTTTTCAATTTTCAGAGCAAAACTGCTGCAGCGAGTCTTGAGAAGAACTAGCAGAAGAGATCACGTCACTCCAATATTAGCTGTCCTTCACTGGCTTCCTGTTCAATCAAATACATGATTTAAAATTCGTCTTTTAACTTACAAAACTCTGAACAACCAGGCCTCAATCTTATCCTAAAGAGCTGTTAGTTCCATATTACTCCAGCAGAAGAGTTAGGATTGGGATCGATCTATACATACATACATATCTATACATATCACATTGTCACACCCTCTCTGTGTCTTTCTCTCCAGTTAGGTTTGATAAGTACCGTAGGCCTTTCTTTATCTACTTCTCTATCCATCGATATCATTCCTCTTTATCTTTACACCTATTTTTATCTGTCGCTCTGAGATTGAGTTGGGAATACTTGAAACCTCTTTATTTGAAACAAGAATTAATAATGGAGAGGATGTGTAAGATAGTGGAGGAGGTGAGAAAAATCCGTTATAGAAAAACACGGAGGTGCTGCGAGTGAGTCAGACTGAAACTGTGGCTAAAAGAAGCACCGACGACAGGAGAGGGGGGGATTGCAGCTTCCAGACGGCGAGTCTGCGGCGTTAATTAACTCTTGTTTTTCTTCTTGTGCGTTTCCTCCAGTACTTTAAAGATTTCGGGGACATTATCAAGGAAACCTTGAGCAAGAGCAAGCTTATCAACAACGTGCTGAGCGCCCGGACGGTCTGTCTGACCCTGCAGCAGGTGGGCTCCTCCACGTCACCGGCAGACACTATTTCTCCCAGAGAGATTCAAACTGAGCCGCGTCCTGCTGACGGGGAGTGGGAGGAGAGCTGAGGTGAAAGGTGGACACTGCAGCGTCGGTGTCACACACCTCATGAAAGCTAGTAACTGACACTCTTCGAAACAGAAAATTCTTCTGCACATGTATATTATGGCTGAGGGGTTTGCTCTTGTGCCTGCTGTTCTGAAACAGCAACTATATTCATGTCAAAGAGAAAACAATACACTCAAAACTACAATATTAAACACTTTCGGTTTTCTCACACCAAAAAAAGAAGCTGACAACCAACTAACCAACCAAAAGACACGTTTCTTACTTGTATTTAACCAAAACGTAAGAGAAAGGAGGATCCATGCGTCTCCTACATCACTTTGTCCCGGCTGACTGCAGAGGAAACCCCCCGGACAGATCAGCAGTCCCTCACAGGACAAAATTAGAAAGCTAAAACTTGAATGTATTTTCACTTCTTCCAGCTTCTTAGAGAGAGCTCGACTTACTATCAATTTTCCCAGCGCTCAATTAAGATTCAGTGTGACTTTCACTCTCCAAGGATGTCGTTATGATGATGTGTTTCCCTTGTAAACATCTATGAAATCAAGTCGGCAAAGATCAAGGCTGAAATAGTGAAATCGAATCACCATGTTGAAGTCTCCATCGATAAAGGATTTATTTGGGATTATGTTGCCATATGAGGATCATAGTGGTAGTAATAAGTCTTATTTAAGACTTTTTTGTGTCATCTCAGCTTGTTTACATGTCATCAGAATGATTAATATATGTTATGTTGTATATGTTTTATTTTATAAGCACATGTAGAAAACCCAAATAAATTCATTCATTCCAAGCTGAAGGTGACATGATTTGTCTGGTTCGAATATCAATATTTAAACAGCTACTTTTTGTTGATTAGTTGGAAAAGATGATTTATGGATGTTAATTAAATGAATCCAATTAAAACCATCTGCGTCCATGTGACATCTCACAACAGAAATAAATACGTAAACATACCTCATCTGAAGAAACTCATGTGAACAGATGAGCTGAATACTTGTCCTCAGACAGTTGAGTCAGAAGGTTTCTATATTATCTATTTGGTATTCAAGCATCTGATGAGCATCGTAGTGTTTAAGATGGGAGGACAATTCATTTCCACGTGAAAGGAAGTGAAATAACAAGCTTCCTGAAGGGGCCAGAATTCATCAACATGTGTGAAGAAGCTTTCTGAATTCAAGAGAAAGGATGTTGTTCGCTGGGCTCCATAATTTTGTCGCATTTCGCCGATAGAAAATGTGTACATTCGAGTTGTGATCAGTTTTTGTTTTTTTTTTTTTTTACACACATTCATGTGTCTAATGTATATATATCGAAGTTTTACATACACATCTCACATTTTTAATGATCATCACAGCAAATCGACTTAACTACCAATAGTAATTAACGTGTGAGTCCCTTGTGTTTTCAATAACCTGCTCGTGTATAGTCATGTGTATAGTCATTGTGTGTGTGTGTGTGCGTGCGTGCGTGTGTGTGTGCTCAGCTGTTCTCGGAGATGCTGACGGCGGACCACAGCAGGGAGGATCTCGCTGAGATTAGAGACTTGGCCAAGAGGTTTGCCATGAGCTTTGGCATTGATCTGCACCGTGTCCGCAAACCACTGATGGCCCTGCACATGTCAGTAACACACGCTTCACTTCACAAACACACACACACACACACACTGGTCCTGTCATTTCGTTGTGTATTTCTGTTACTTTCTAACAGCTGTGACTACATTTTCAGACGTTGGTACCATTTCTATATTTCTGTCTCGACACTCTTTTCTTTTGGTATCATCAGATTTTGAGTTTTGTAAACAGTCGTCATATTTGATGGTTGTAAAGTAAAAGTGTTTTTTCACACTCCAGCTGCTCAGTTTTTGGAATACGGGTTTTATTTATTTTTGTTCTGCTATCAGGGACGGCATTCGTTTTGCATTTCAAGGCTCACGGGAGGAAGGGGAGGAAGAGGAGGAGAAGGAGACGTATCCCCATGCGGACTTCCTGGAGATCCTCACAGAGTTCAATTTCAAGTTGCTGCCACAGGATCGCACCCAACTGTGAGAAACACAGACAAGCACGTCTACAAACACAAGTCATTCTTCTGTCTCAAACGGATGTCTCAGGGAAACAAACCAAAGTCCAGCAGAGTGAGAGACGCTGTGTAAAAATCTCAATACAAAGAATGACAGTGATGTTTTAGTTTCTATAATACATAAACATCTAACTCTGTGTTGTGAGGTACGTGAGCCATTTTAGATACTAGAGTCACCAATAGCCCAAAAATGAACCTGCACTGTGTCTAAAAAATGAAATATAATCTGTTGATGCACGAGAGAACAACAGGACATTATTCCAGTCTCAGATTAATTCCATGCCACACAAAGCTGCCTTCAATATGAGTCCATACATGACATGAACCTGAAATGTCTCAATTCCTGTTTCTGATATGTTGTCATGTTCCATTGGGAAATAAAGAAAGAGTGTGTTCGCATGAAGAATTTCTAATGCAGGTAAACCGTTAAAGAAAAAAAAAAGAAAAAAGTAATTGTTTTTTTTTGTTTTTTGTTTTTTTTTGTCTCCTGTTTCTGTTTAACATTTCCTTTATGTCTGTACTTGTGTCTTAAGTGTGTTTTTAAATCTGTGTTGTATTGTTAAAGAAATAATTCTGTTACCGCTTGGAGCAGACAATAAAGTTTAATCTTATCTTATCAAATTAAATTATACACAGAAATGAACTCAAATCTCCTTCAATGTAGAAACAAAGCAAGCACAGTTCTTTATCATGACTCTGCAGTCTCCCAGAAGGATTCAGCCACATTTAAAAGACAAGACTTTGATATTTCTTCTGGAAATTATTAACGATTGATGTTCATTTTCTGTCGACATTACTGTTATTTAAGAAATAATTTTAACAGGAAAGTCTTTAATTACACTCTTGATTTTGATGAGTGCCCTTTAAATGTTTATTAAAACTACTTGAATAGACGATAAATTTACACAAATTACGTGGAAGTATCCATTGATGGCAGCTGCTAATTGAGTAAAGCTGTCATCATCATCATCCAGTTTCCTGTTTGAATGTGATTCCTTGTACCTGTGCAAATAAAGGAAAACTGTTTTTCTTGCTCTTTGTCCTCATAATTTGACTCCCCCACCCAGAGCCAAGTTCCTGATATCCCAGTGTCCCCGTGCTGCCCTCTCCTGGCCGTCCGTCAGACTGTACCACAGATCTCTGGAGCACCAGGCCGCCGCCGCCTCCACTTCCAAAGAGGCGGAGCAGGACAAGGAGGCCAGCTCCCGGCTGGATTCTCCTTTGTCCAAACGCAAGAGGAGCTCCGCTCAAGGTGACACACACCCGACGGAAAACTTTCTTTAAATGATTTCGATGCTTGTCATGCATCCTGACTGAGAATGTTAAAGTTAGTAGGATTAATCACCAAAGTCACAACAAGTACATTCAAATCTATGATTATACAAAATAAACTAAAATACAGGAAATATGTTCCAAAAGTTAAAGATCAGTTAATAATCATCAAACTTAACAACTCCTCACTTTGAGAACTGATACTATTATATGTTATATTTTTATACAAATATATCTTTTCAACTACTTATTTTTTTCTCTATTTACTCAATATTTTTAACTTGTGATTGCTTTTTTCTGTGTGAAGTGCTGTTGGATTTCCTCTCTCTGTGCCAGAAAAAAAAAATTTTCATTTTGGATTAATAAAGTATTTTCTATTCTTCTGTTCTATATTAACACATAAAAGGCATCAAGAGCTGGATTACTCTGCTCCCTCCTGTCTTTTCCTGTGTCGTCATGTCCCACGATACCTTTCCTCCACAGAAACAGACTCCAGCTCGCCAGTCGGTCGTGTTCTTCACCTCGAACTCGTTGTTTGTGGTGTTTACGGGGATTTTACACATCGATGTTTGCAGGGAACCCGCAGTAGCCACTAATGTGTTTGAGCTCAGAAGGCTGCTGTACTCACAGCAGGTGGTCCTGTGTCTCCTCCAGACTCAGCGTCCAGCACCACCAGAGGATCTTGGCTGAACAGCAGCAGCATCCAAAGCGGGCTGCTGCACTCACCGATGCTGAACTCCACCATGCGAAAGCTGCAGACTCAGCGGCTGAGCATCAAGCGCCGGGCTGCAGAGTTGGAGGCCAGAGGCGCTTTAACTGAGGTGGAATCGGAGGAGGAGTTCTCCGGGTGAGCTTGAGCTTCCTGATCCACTGGCTCTCACCTGGGGGAGTTTAAAGTCCAGAACTAGGGAAACAATTTAGCTCATCAATAGTTTAAAAAGTTTTGGTTTTCACACTTCGACTCCCTCGAGTACCCGGGGGGGTCAAATTATGGCTGGGCAAAAAATCTATTTAATCAATTTGTCAAATTTGTAGCTATAAAAGATTTTTATTTTACAAATTAGAGTTTTGTTTTCCAGTTTTGACACCATTCTTTGTGGGTTTCTGTAGTAGCTGGTTAAAGCTTCAATTTACTGAATGACAGAGCCTCATGAACTTTTTCTTTTGAGATTGTTTCTATGCATTTTAGCTCTGAGGACAATCACAGCAATAAAGTTGCACTTTTGACAATATATCTCATGTCTGCAGTCATTTTTAAGTGCATTGAGGGGGAAAAAATCGAGAATCGAAACTCAGATTTTTCTATTAAAAATTCAATTTTTTTAAAAAAAATTTTTAGAAAAAGGCCCAGCCCTAGTTCAAATGCAGCATTTTGTATTTGCAAAAATACAGAAAGGGAAGATCTCCAATCAGGAATCATAGAAG
This sequence comes from Parablennius parvicornis, assembly GCA_900302745.1. Taxonomy (NCBI): domain Eukaryota; kingdom Metazoa; phylum Chordata; class Actinopteri; order Blenniiformes; family Blenniidae; genus Parablennius; species Parablennius parvicornis. The sequence continues at coordinate 7,614 of OMNM01024786.1, read as the reverse complement.
TTACATTTATACATTTCACAAAAAGTCATATACCAAACTTTTGAATTTTTTTTTTTATTTGTGTAGAAATTGTGTAATTTTTTCCACTTCACATTGTGTTGGTCTATCATATAAGAACCCGAATAAAAAATATATTTACATATAATTTTGTTTGACAACATATGAAAAGTTCAAGGTTTATCAATAGTTCATCACACCACTGTATCTTATCCAATTGCTAAGATTTGTGAGTAGATCAGCAAAAAGTAGAAAGTAGCAGTTTTATGTGAAGTTTGAGGGAAAGTACAAGTTGTACTGAATAGTTCAACTATTTCTAATGGTGTAGAGACCGCTCACTTTAAACGACACTACGTCTGCTACACATTCACTTTAATTTCAGATATTAGACTCATTCATCTGAGCTAAAAGCAACATTTTCAACCATCTTGCTTTCAAAGTGCTTCAGTTTAAACCTCCAAAACGCGGAGTGTTGGCTGTTCGACTTTGTGTGTGTTTGTTTTGACTGAGAAATCACATCACAGGTGAATTTTTACAGTGATGGGTTTTACGAGCATTCCGCTTCCCTGCAGGGTGCAGACGAGGAAGCTGAGGCGCACCGAACGACACCGGCTGCCCTCCAGTACGACCCCCTCCACCGTGAGGCGACAAGACCTGGACTCTCAGCTCAACCTGTGAGGGGACAGGAGAGTTTAATATTTACTAAATGTTGAGGTTTGACTGGTGTTGATGAAGTTGTTGACAGCGAGGAGTGTTTGTGTTGCACAGGCTTACTCTAATGGACGAGGACAATGAGCAGGACGAGGAGCCGGAGATCGAAGAATATGAAAGTGACTTGAGTGGAGATGAATCTGGATACACTCTGGTAAAGAACAAATAAATAATACAAATAAAAATAACAACACACACTTGAATTATTACTTTAAATGTTTTTCCAATTTACAGTTCTGGAGCTGGTTACAGACTCATTAAAGGAAGAAATATCCTTCAAGCTTGTTTTGAAACACTTTTCAACCACGTTGTTTCACAGGGACGAGAAAATAAATAAATAAAAGATTTAAAGAAATTATTAAGACTGAACAAAAACTCAAAACAACTGAGGCACAACATTAAAATAGCACAGAAATACAGGACAGTCCTCCAAGACAAACACAGAGAACCACACAGACGAGACATTTAGAATCACAAGTCACATTTCCAAGACTGTGGGAGGAGGAAATGATAATCCATGCACAGGGAGAACATGCAAACTCCACAAAGAAAACTGCCACAATTTAAGGCTCCTCCCACAATCTGTTAATCAACTTTTTTTTTTCCTGTTACTTCTTTTTGTTACTAATCTTGTCTTGTAATGTTTTATTTACTTTTTTTCCCCATTTTTGTTGTGTTTTTTTTCATTTAAAAAAATTAAAATATAGAAATTACCACTGACCATTTTGACTGGTAACAATGTACAATTTCACCTGTGAAATTTCAATAAATAGAATTTAAAAAAGAATGAAAAAGAAATAACTAATAGAAAAATTGAAGCACATGACAACACAATTGTATAAAGAACACAGTATTAATAAATGTATGAATCTGTGGAGACTGAGCTCTGAGATGTAGCATGAAGGTGTAAAGTTTGTGGACGTGTGCGTGTTCTGTTTCTTTTCACTGTCGACACAAATTCCTGGTTATTAAAACTTTGTTCTCCTCTTTATTTAATCTGCAGCCGTCTAATCGTGCCACTTCCGTCATGGACGAGCTCTTTGACTGAGCCCACGGCTGGATGAAGTTCCTGACGGAGTTCGGATGAGTTTGAATGTTTTGAATTCTGGAAAAAGAACCAGATCCAAGTTCATGTTAGTGATACTGCTGTTAAAAGAAACATTCAGATAAAATGAATTTGGAGTTGAGTTTGTTTGAAGTCTGTTTGGATGAAAATGAATTAAGTTTGAATACATGTCACAGTGTGATGACATCAGCCTGTTTATTGTTCCATGTTTATTAAAATACTTTTTTTTCTGCATCTGTTGTGTTTACTGTTTTAATCCAGCCTATATCTCAACCAATTTTTTTTTATTGAGTTTAGTTTAATTCCACAATCAGTTCTTAAATTGAGAGTAGCCTCCATACTGTAAATACGCCTTTCCTCAAGTCATAGTATTATCATTCCTTTGTAGCACATTTAAATACCTACAAATGAAATATTTCCCTTTCGGGATGGTTTTTTCAAGACAAAACCTGTATATTCGACAGCTCTTGACTCTAAAACCCACTAACGTCTGAGTATTGTTGCAGTTATAGTATCACCTTTTCTGAATCATTCACACTATGAAACATGAGACAAAGTGTTTATTTCTCTGGTTTTTAGCTAATTTTAGTTCCACCTGCTGAATAAAGTCCCAATCTTTTCTTTTCGCGCCTTTCCTGACAAACAAGCCGGAAGTTCGCCTGGTCACGTGACCCGCAATCCGCCCGCAGTTTTCGCGCCACGGTCGAAGCCCCGCCCTTCGCCGCCGTGAGAAAAGCCGCTATTGGCTGTCACCGACGTCAGACTCGCGCCACTTCTTCGCGCGGCGGCGGGTTGAATGAACGTAGGTCACAGACGACGTTCACAAACCGACTGAAAAAAAATACATTTTAAGCCGCTTTTTCGGGCTTTCTGCCGCCTGAAAGTTTGTGGAGTCGAGTTATCGGTGTGGAGCTGAACGTGCGCGGCCATGGCTCGTAAGGATTACGCTGCAGAGAAAGGTAACATCCTGTCATTGACAGCAACTGCATGGCAGCAACAGGTTGTCCCAACTCACTCAACTTCTTACTCTTAATCTGCATGAATTCGCTTCTTTTATGGTTGCAAAGCAACAATACTAGATACTTTGACTGATTTTTGGAGAAACGTTACTAAACATGTAGTTCTATTGAAGCATTGACGTAATAATCTTAATTTCTTGTCTTTATGTAGGCAGTCGTTGAAACGCATGTGATTTCGTGCTATAAGCTGCAGAAGATGCAATATTCGCCATTTACTGCGATTAAATTCTTGGATGGTTTAAGTTTTTGTGTTAGATAACGTGATGTGCGGGCTGGTGACCCGGAAAGACTCTCAAACAAAGGACCAGCAAGCACATGTCTCATAAGAAAAGTTAGCTTTCACAGATTGTCTTAAGTCTTAAACATACTGCACGACGAAGCAGCTTAAACATTGTAGTTTAATTATTCTGGAGCATATGAAAGTAACTTATCCGCGAAGTATCTTAACGATGGTTGATGATTGCTGCTTTTCGTAAACTAATAAAGGCTTTAATTTAAAATGCTCTGGTAACCTTCACACGTACTTTTACATCAATTTACACACTTGCTAGTTAATGTTTTTCAAGTTGATTATGCGGTTTTGCTTTTTTGTTTTATTCTGCTTTAAAACGAAACTGTTGTTAGCATTAGTTGGCTAGCTGCGGAGCTAGTATCCTGTCACTTTAAACAGTGCTAAGTTTGCAGCTCTTCAGCTAAAACTACCTCTTATATGGTTATACGTTTGACATTGAGGTTTTGATGGTGATTAATCGTATTTTATCGTGTTTTAGTAGCGTTAAATCGGACTTGAACTTTTCTTTCACGGAGCTGAAGTTGGTTTCTGACTTGTCACTTAAGGGAAACAATTAGTCTAACTGCTATCGAGTTTTTATTATTCATGTTAAAGTGTTTATATATTTTTTGTAACCACAAGACAATTTCAGTATCAGAAACTTTTTATTACCTTTTATTCTCAAAAAATGTACGCGTTAAACTTAGACCAACTTTCTTTGCAGGCACCTGCTTTAATGTCACTGGGACGAAATACTGATTTTACGGGCTTAAATATTAGCCTTGTTTTCAAATGCAATCCATTTAACCGTGTGAATCGTTTTTTGTTTTGTTTTTTTTAATCACAATCCTCGGTGCAAATCAATGAAAAAGATTTGTTTTAAATTTCCCTTAAAAGCTACCTTAACTGCAAGCTGGAGTCTAACTTCGTCTCCTTCGTCCAAGTTGCACTAAACATTGAAAGCTAATTTTTCTCACTTTTTTGTAAGTTATTTGACAGTTTGAAGTGCGTTAAATGTTACTTTTGCAGATCTTGTGCGGTTTTTTTTTAATGCGCAGGTGCTTGAAGCTGCGCGTGCCTTACGTGTAGAAGATGGGTCTAGTTTACCGCGCGGAGTAGGGAGGGAGGGGAAGCGGAGGGATACCGGAGTGACGGGGCACAAAGCCATGTGCTGCTTTGTTTACAATAACATCCTCGAAGAGGGGAATAAAAAGCTACAGATTTCCTGCCGTCGACTCAAAGTAAGTGCACCTTTCGACTCTTCCCCCTCAGAAGAGTTTATTCCCCACTAAGAAGAGGCTAAAATCTAGACGTAGTTGAGCTTCTTCCGAGAAGTGGAGGCTGTGTTTTTTTTTTTTTTCTTCTTCCTCCCCAAAAAATGGACCCTGAGCTGCGCGCCTGTTGTTGTTTACCTTTTGTTGTCCTGAAAGCTCCACGCTGCTCGTTTGTTGGAATTTTTTTGTATCTGTGGCAGGAGGTGAAAGTGGGCAGGATGAGCTTCCTGCAGCACACCGGGGGCAGTTTAGTGTCTGACTGGAGGCAATAGTGACTCATCGAGATTACAGGATGCCATGTTACTCAACAAAGGGGGGGTCGGAGCAGGACTGGATCCCTGTGAAGGCCCACTGCTGCTGTTTACACCTCATATCCTCCTCAAACTTCACCAAAAAAAAAAACCCCACTCCAAACCTCAGGATTTCTTCAGTCTATTGCTTTCTCTGCATATTCTCCACCAAGTGTTTTTATTAAAAGATTCTAAATGTTTTTGGGTTTGTTTGTTTTGTTTCAGAGAAATGCAAAAGATTCCTGCAGGAGTTTTACACAGAAGATGATAACGGCAAGAAGGTGTTCAAATATGGAGCTCAACTTGTAAGTAGTGGTGGAAAAATGTAGGGATATTAGCTTTGATTTTATAGTTAACACGACGACTATTCATTCCTCAAACAGTGAAAAGGCTTTAATGTAATTTTACCTGCTTCGCTTTACGTTAAGTCGACTGAAATTTATATTTTTGTTTTCTGTTAAGAGCGGGAGACATGTCTCGCACAGAACATTGCTTAACGAAGTTAAGAACCGAACAGGGCATGTTTGAAATATTTTCACCAAATTTCTTTACATTAGATTATCTGAGATAGATCGAATTGTTGAAGTAATTTTAGTGCTAATTCTGGCCTCTGGTTGTAAAGCATTGAGGAGCATGTAGTTTAATGAAGCATTCTGAGGTGTGTTTTTGTGACTTTAAGGCTAGAAAATATGATTTATTTCCTCAATGGACAAAAAAAGAAAAGATTTTTGCTGTTTGCAGTAGTAGTCGTTTATTTTAGGTCATCTTCGGATCCACAGTGTAATTTTTCAGGCGTGTAACTCTGCGTCTCAGCGTCTCTGTACATGGCAGGTGTTTAGTTATTTGTGTTGGTGTGTAGGTGGCGTTGGCCCACCGGGAGCAGGTGTCTCTCTTCGTGGATCTGGACGACGTGGCAGAAGAAGACCCCGAGCTGGTGGAGAGCATCTGCGAGAACGCCAAACGCTACACGGGGCTGTTCGCCGACGCCGTCCACGAGCTGCTGCCGGAGTACAGGGAACGAGACGTACGTGGATCCTTCCCGGATTGTCTCGGATTTCCTCATCGATTCATAACAGCAGTAAATTAACGCCAGCTTTTTGTTTTGTTTTGTTTTTTCTCTGAAGGTTGTGGCTAAAGATTCCCTGGACGTGTACATCGAGCACCGGCTGATGATGGAGCAGAGAGGCCGCGACCCCGCAGACACCCGAGACCCCCGGAACCAGTACCCTCCCGAACTCATGAGGAGATTGTGAGTTCAGTCACGTGAGTTTATTCACACCTCTGAGAAGGAGACTTACACGTTTTGTTTTGACCCGCAGCGAGCTGTACTTCAAGTCTCCCACCACCTCCAAGCCCCGG
>OMNM01024775.1:4012-24031 GCA_900302745.1 Parablennius parvicornis | reverse complement strand
GGAGGAGTTATGTCTTCACTACACACTGGGGGGCGTTACGGCCTGGGTTGAAAAGTCACAACCTCTAGCAGGACGTTCGCTGCTTTTCATGACCATTTCGACTCCACGTGTTCTCGAATTGGATTTCTCTGCTTCTGTGAGATGATCTTGATATTTGATGTGGCAACATGTGAGAAGCTGAGCTGTTCAGACTGTACATTTACTGTATTTTTCCATGGAGAGCTGCATCCACACAGCAAAGTGATTGTTCCAACTAAAAGTGTGTCAATGTAAAATAAAGGGATGTTTTGACGTGAGATTCCATTTGTGATGTCAATGTTGTCTTTTTTTCATCCTGGAAGATTAATAAAAATCATTACTTTAACTGATTACTGTCTCCTTTTCTGATTGCTCCTAGCCACGACCATGAATAAACATTTTTAGGGATTTCTTACCTCATAAGGATCACATAATACCATTTATGTTGGGTTGTGGCAGTTTGGCTATCGATAATGATTAATAATTATCAGGGATAAATATGTTATTGACATTTTAATCTGATCTGTATCACATACATTGGAGCAGCACCTATTTAACAGGAAACGTTAGCCAATTCATATCAGTCTCATATACTGAACAATTAATTTTGAATTGGAGTTAATAGTTAAATAATCATAATTAAAATAGAATTGATTTTCATGAATTTTAGAATTGATTTCATTGTCATTGTGCAAGTACAAGTACATTATATTAACAGTCAAGCTTAAAGGATGTTGGAGTTCTTGACATAGAAGAGGCCGACATTTCATTCACCTTTGTGCACATTAATAAACAGCAAATATATAAATAAAAAATTATATTTATTTACAATGAAAACAAATTAAACACAGATTCTAACTACCTATACACAACTTGGTGTGTGTGTGTGTGTATATATATATAAAGATATATTACTCTTTGTAAAGTTGACTGGTGTGGTGTGGTTCTGTACAGCAGCATTCTACTATTCTACTGCTGTACGTCTACATCATTTCCGTTACGTCAGGACCGTTACTTCCGGGAGGCTCCAGTGAACAAGCCATTTAACTGGGCAGTGTTTTGTTGTTTTCGTGAGCTTCGGCCGGTGTGGGGCTGTGCGGGTGTAGAAAATGAACCGAATATTCGGCCGCGGGAAGCCTAAAGCGCCTCCTCCGAACCTGTCGGACTGTATCGGAAACGTGAGTCCAGTTTGTTGTTGTTGTTGTAGTTTAGCTGTTAGCTGCTCGGCTACATGCTCACAAAGGCCAGAACACTACCCTCATTAAAGTCACATCTCATCACTAAAAACACGTTTCACTGCAATATTTATGGCATGCTTTCAAAGTCCGGATGGTAATCCTTCATTAAAACGGATCTATTCATTAAAAACACGTTTTAAAGTCACATGTTCAGTGTTTCAAGGGAGCAGAGCTGAGCTGGTCACTGTTTCAGCTTTGTGAGACTGTTTTAATGTCACACTGTTACTGAGAATTAAAAAGTTTGGATAAAACCTATTCAGATCAGTGTTTTATATATGAATGAATTAATGTCATTATTATACAGTGAAATAAAGATCTAAACATACTATAGTGTGAGGAAATACAAACTAAATCTTCATCAGTGATTGTAAAATAGTATAGTGTGGTATCTACTGTTTACTATATAATAATGTTTCATCTGCTACTGAAGGCAAAACAATTTATTTGTGCAGTAGGTATCTTTACATGCCCTCTATGTACATCTTATTTATGTCAATACTTTTTGTGCATTAAGATTTAATGCTGAATGTTTTTTCATTGTTCAAAACAGTTCAAATACGCTTTAAATGACCAAGAAAAGCAATACGCTGAAGCCAGTAGATTATTTATGGTAATCTCAGACTTGTTGTTTAGTGTAGTATCTTATTTTCTCTGCATTTTTAGCCTTATTATTGAGTCAGTGATTGTGAAAGAGAAAAGATTTTAAATGTAAGTCTCATGAATATGTCTAAACGTGGTCATCCTGTATAATATGTGTTTCTGTCAGTTAGAACAACTCGGACAGTTTTAACATGTTTGTACTTGTGAATTTAGTGTTTTTATGGAGCACAGCTGCTCTCTGGTCTGTTTGGCTTTGACAACCACTAAACAATGTAGATATTTAGCCCTCTGTGACAACCTACTGTCTCAGGTGGATGCCCGAGCCGAGTCCATCGAGAAGAAGATCGGCAGGTTGGATGCAGAGCTGATGAAGTACAAAGACCAGATGAAGAAGATGAGAGAGGGACCTTCAAAGGTACCAGACTTTCCCTTGGTTGCTTTCACTCTTCTGAAGGCTACAGAATAACAACAGGCGGTGTGATTTATTCGTTTTGAAATGCAGAACATGGTGAAGCAGAAGGCCATGAGAGTCCTGAAGCAGAAGAAAATGTGAGTCCTGCAAACACACAAACTCAAAACACTTATATAAATTAATTCCAACAACAATAGTTCTACCTGCTTGGCAGAAGAAGCAGACTTAAAAGCTTTTGTAATTGCAGTTCAAGGCAGATATGAGTTGGTCATAACGCTTCTGAATTCAAATACTACATTCAACAGTGTATATTTAAAAGGGAAGACTATTGTGTGACAGTCTGAGGGTTTCTGAACAGAGCAGAAATAACACATTCTGAGGCAGCTCACAAAATACAGATTTTGTTATATGTTCGCAAAGTTTTAAGAGCCAGGAGGCCAAATACTTGTAGGTGTATCATCTTGGGGTGGGACGAGACACAAATTCCACGACATGAGACATCTCGTGAGATTGAGTTCATGAGATCGAGACGAAACGTGCTTTTAACTAAATTTGTAATAATACATAAACACTATTGTAGTAGCAAAGTCGATGCTTAAAGCTACGACAGTGGTCCCTGGTTTATCGCAGGGTTACGCTCTAAAAGTAACCCGATAAGCGAAATCCACAAAGAAGTTAGTTTTATTTTTTACAATCATTATATAAGTTTTAAGGCTGTAAAAGCCCTCACCACACACTTTATATACTTTGCTCAGACAGGAACTAACATTTTCTCACATTTCTCTCTTGTTTAAACAAAATTCAAACCTTCATATGCATCCTCCTCTCAGCCTCTCAGGACCGTTCACCATCTCAGACACGTAGCTGCTCAGCCTGCACTCCCCCCCTAGTTCTTTCACACTTGTTGACTTTTTTTTCTCACTTAATACATCCGGACTTCCGTGTTTTCACCCTCCATGCCCGCTGCCCTCAGCCCGGGGAGGGATGAGGTGTCTCGGACACGGAGCTTCGCGAGCCCCGCCCAAAGAGCTATTAAGCTCCAGAGTTTCACCCCTCAAAAAAAAAAGCATGTAAAGTTGCACTGAAAAAATCGGAGCAAAGCCGATGCTTAAAGCTACTAGAACGGTTAACTGAAGGCTGAGTGACTGACACTCCTCCTGCACACCTCGCTCTGGTTTGAATGATTGATGTCCAACTTCATGAATGGTCAAATATTTTTTCCATAATTTGCTCACTCATTTGGAGTCCAAAACCAAACCAAAATTGTCCATAAATCAAATAGTCAGAGTTCCAAAAGCAGTGATCAAAAACGTCCCACTTGTGTGTCGGCAGCGGAAACTGTTTGTGTTCCACTCAAGAAACTACACCTGGCTACAAAAGGTTCCTACCTACATATGGACACACCGACATTATGTTCCACAGTGCAAATGTACCCGCTCGTGGACAAATTGAACAACTACAACCATACAGCGCTGTTGCCCAACAGTAGTTTTAATACTGAATGCAACCAAGTAAAAAAAAAAACAAAAAACTACGATATTGTTTAACACGAAGACGGGAAATCTCGAGGCATTTTGATCTCGCGAGATTTTGTCCCATCCCAAGTATCATCCATAAAAAGATTTGAGTTTGCGTTAAGTCCTGATCCACAGACACTTGTGCTATCGGCTGCACTCATGGTCAGAGGGAGATTAAAGACTAACATTTGTATTCAAGAACATCTACTGCTAAATTACCTAAATTGTACTCAATTTTCTACAAAATCTCTGTGAGTATCAGTTAGTTTTAAACTGCTTTAGTTAAATTGTCAACAGCAGTATTTTCAGATTCAGTCAAACAATGCTCAATATATTTTGATAAGATATTCTCTGTGAACTCTTTAACAGATACTTATTGAAATATTGAGAAATTTGAAGGTTTTCAAATGACATGCCATTTGGGCCTAATTTAATAATAAAAGAAAGCATGAATATTTATTTTAATTGTAAAAATATATCTAGTTGAAATATATATTGTCTGCATTTTAAACACTATTGAGTACTTCCTGAGTATCCAGCAGTATCATTTTCAAAAATACAAAAAAATTACTTTGTGGATGCGTCATGCACATATTTGAAAATGGAAACACTTTCAGATGTTTCTGATCTGATGTTAAAGTGTGAAGCAAAATGTAATGAAAACCCACACTGATGTCACAGTCCAGCAGCAGTGTGATGAACTCACCAGAACAAATATGAACATTATTAACTTTGTTAACTTTCCCAATTAAAAATTAAGTGAATCTGAATGTATTTCCAACTACCCTGCAGATCAAAAGAATTGAATATGAATTCAAACTGTGGATTTTCTCTGTAGTGGCTTACAGTAGATGAAAACAACTCATAAAACTACTTTCTACAATATTGATAATTAACCACCAGTTTTTTATTTTATTTTATTCTGATAATTGGAAGTGAAACTTGGTACGGTTTCTGTTTTATTCAAAACAAATGTTTTTGTGAATCCCTGATGGTGACATCAGCTGTGGCTTGAGAGGAAAGGTTTCTCTGCAGGTATGAAGGCCAGCGGGAGCAGCTGGCTCAGCAGTCCTTCAACATGGAGCAGGCCAACTACACCATCCAGACCCTGAAGGACACCAAGACCACAGTAAGACTCTGTTCATTCTTATTTACACACCTGTGATTTTATACCTGCTGTGTGTTTTTACCAACCACACACTCCTGTAGCTGAACACAGCTGCTGTCAGTGACTGGAAGAACCCTCTGCTGCTTTTTGTTCTCAGGTGGAGGCCATGAAGATCGGAGCGAAGGAGATGAAGAAAGCTTACAAGGACGTCAAACTGGATCAGATTGATGTATGTTTGTTTCCTGTTTCTATCTTTTTCTCAGATGTAGAGCAGATGGGGGTCAAGGGTTTTGCTCAAGGAACCACAGTGGTTTGAACCTGCAAAGTCCTGATTCCAAGTCGACTTCTCTCAACTGTAGGGCACCAGTGTGCTGAGCGGAGAGTCACAGTTTTGATTTACTTGTAAGAAGAAAGTAGTTTGGGGAAACATCCTTTATCAGAGTGTGAAGGAGGAGCCTCAGAGAAATAATGTGAAGACCACTCTTTAAAAAAACAATGTGCAGAATGTATCGACTCGTTCTCAGAGCTCAGTGAAAAGCAGAAACTGAATGATGATGGTTGGAGGACTAGAACAGAGCATCCCACTGCAGGCCTGCAGGGTTTTCCTGCGCTGCATTGCTCAGTATCTACCGTGGTCTGGAGAAGGAGGGGCGGTGACCCAGTGATAGAGTGGTACAAGGCTGAGAATTTTCTGCAGCTGCTCATCTTGTAATACCACTTTGTACCACAAGGTGCTGCAGTAGGTCCGTGGAGAGCAGAGAAAGCAGCAGTTTGCTGCAGTGCTACAAGCAGGGAGGTGACTGTGAGAGGAGGGGATGTTGCCTCTGAAGCACATTAGTGGATGATAAAACAACCTGTGTCACTAGAATAAATGTTAAATCAATGGATTGATTTAGAACAGGTAGATTGTCATCAGTAATCATGAGTCTGTAGTTAACTTGAGTTCAGACTTTAAATAACGCCCATGTTTGATGTTTCCAACCCTCAGGATTTACAGGACCAGTTGGAGGACATGATGGAAGACGCCAACGAGGTGCAGGAGGCTCTGAGCCGCAGCTACGGCACTCCAGAGATTGATGAAGATGATCTTGAAGCAGGTACATTGCTCTTTCCCTCACAGTCTTCACAGTAAGCTCCTTCAGCTGGACAACCTCGGCCTGTAGAATCACAGAGAATCAGGCTATTGGTTGTCTTGTTGTCATGGTAACCATGATCACAGCAGGAGCTCTGCTCAATGAAACGTCTTCACACAAGTCTTTCTTTTGTTTGGAGCTCAATTCTTGTGTTTTTGTTTTTACAATAGTTTATTTGTAAATTTCCCAACATTGGAACAAAAACAAGCAAAAAAAAAAAAAAGCACACAACAACAGCAAAGACTCAGACATGCCTGGAAAAACAACTCGAAATTAGATACAGTAGTCTTCGCTATATCGCGGTTCACCTTACACGGCCTCGCTGTTTTTCAATTTTTTTCAGTGCAACTTTGCATGCTTTTTTTTGAGGGGTGAAACTCTGGAGCTTCATAGCTCCTGGAGAGAGGGCGGGGCCCGCGAAGCTCCGTGTCCGAGATACCTCATCCCTCCTCGGGCTGAGGGCAGCGCGCATGGAGGGTGAAAACACGGAGGTCCGGATGTGTTAAGTGAGGAAAGAAACAGGCAGAAAGTGTGAAAGAACCAGGGAGGGAGTGCAGGCTGAGCAGCTACGTGTCTGAGATGGTGAACGGTCCTGAGAGGCTGAGAGGAGGACGCATATGAAGGTTTGAATTTTGTTTAATCAAGAGAGAAATGTGAGAAAATGTTAATTACTGTCTGAGCAATGTGTATAAAGTGTGTGGTGAGGGCTTTTACAGCCTTAAAACATATATGATGATTGTAAAAAAAAAAAATAAATAACTACATCGTGGATTTCGCTTATTGTGGGTTATTTTTAGAATGTAACCCTGGCGATAAACGAGGGACCACTGTATGTAGATGGTATATAGATGGTACAAGTAATAAGTATAATAAGTAATAAGTATAATTGCTCTTCACAGGGTCACATTATCAAATTCATTTTCAATCGTCCTCCTCTTCATCAAGAAAGGGGAGAAATGGCTCCCGGAGCGCAAGGAACTTAATTATAGAACCAGTCTTTCCATTCCTATAGCTGAAAGCATTTCCCCAATTCATCTTCGAAAAGGTGTGGTTAAGAGAGACTTCCATTTAGGGATGCACCGATCCACTTTTTTTTTTTTTTTTAACTTTCTTTTTATTTTATTTTCATCTTTTAACCATCACAAACAGTAATTAAAGCTGCAAGCAGCCTTGGTCGGGACCTCGGGCTCTGGCCTCTTGCCCATCTGGGTCAGCCCAATCATGGCTTCTAGCTGATTTAAATATAATAAAATATAAATTTTTGAAGGTTTGAACCAAAACTTTTCATGAATTTTATTTTGAAAAATATGGGGGTTCTTTTACGACAAAAGCCAACTTAGCTCTAAGGTAGCTAATCCCTAATTATTAATTTAAGGTGTCGTTATTAAAGAAACTGACTTTTATTTTGAAAATATTTGGGGCTTATTTTTGAAAGCCAGCTCACCCTGAGCATAGCTAAACACTTATCCATTTTGAAGTGAGCATTGTAAATGTTGATAAAGAAAGACTTTTATTTTGAAAGAGTATGAGGCTTTTATTTGGAAAGTCAGAACGTGCCGGTTCGGTGGTAACAGTTAAATTGACATGGTATTGCGTAATATCTGTGAGTATGATGCAACACTGATGGACACAGCTGCAGTTAATGAGTGCAGTTAGAGTGGGGACAGGACGAATTTTATCGACATATCTTGGAAACTACTCCTCAGAATCCACAGTTTACGGGCAAAGTTTTTCATAAAAATATCATCTTCTGAAAGGAAAATTTGTTGTCTTTCAGTCTGTGTGGGTTTGGAAGCAGTCAGATGTAAACTTCAGACACCAGGAGGCTCAGTTTGACGCAGACGTCTGATTTTGCTCCATTGGACTCCATGTTAAATTTAGCTTGGAATCACGGGAACAATCAAAATGACAGCATTGTCAAATTCCCTAAAACGATCATGTTTTAGAGAAATTTCCGTTTCCCATTCATTTGAATGGAAGGAGGCACACAGGGGGATTCTGCGTTCCGACATTTGACGTACAATAAAATGGAAACCGTGCGATAACGTAAAAGGTTTTTCTGAATTTTGAGCAGAAGGGTCTCCTCTGTTATTACATTGTGTTTTGAAGCCGGTAATGTAGTCATCCTCAGAGGAGATAGAGTTTCCGCGAAGGCCTTTTTTAGGCGAAACTCTTATTTTGAAAGTTAAATTGCAGACTCCCTGTTGCATTTAGGTCAGGGGTATCAGCAGGTGATTTTTAGGTCTTGGGGAGACAGACAAATTAGTTTTTGTTCGATCTCCCTACAACATTCCTACGGGCTGTGGTGGCTGTTTTTGTGTTTCTAGGTGGCGCTAGAGAGCACATTTGGCACTCTGAGTGTTAATGTTTACATTTTCTAAATTTATGCACCCGTCTGATGAGCGTGCCAAATTTGGTGAGCTTTTGAGCATCTTTACAGGGTCAAATTTGGGTTTGAGTCTTGGCACGCTGGAATAAGAAACAGTAATAATAACTACTACTAACAATAGGGTGCTAGCCCTCCAGGTCAGGCCTCCTGTGGGCCGAGGTCCCTAATCCATATCAAAGCAAACAGAGCTCTGCTATCGGAATAGTATCGGTATCGGCAGATATCCAAATTCAGGTATCGGGATCAGATCAGAAGTGAAAAAATGTGGATAGCGTGAGGCAATGTTCTACCAGTAGCTCACCGATATGGAGGGAGTTTGGTTGGAAGAATCTAGATTCTTCATATTGCCCCAAATTAAGAGCAGACAATTTAAAATCCAACAACCACACTGGAGACTCTGATCAAGAGGGACATCATTTGCATGTTTTTGTTGTTGTTCTGAAATAAGACCGTTTTGGAGTATTTGTTTATTATTTATATATAGAACCTTTTCAAGCCCAAGATGCTTGACCTCCACCTTGGTGACAACCAAGATCTACCCAACGAAGTGTGGAAAAAAAAATGGATTTTACTTTGACGCATTTATTCAGGCTAGCTGTATTTGAATTACATGAAATGCTTTGATGTGACATTCATATTAATAAGCCCAAGAAAATGCTGTCTGTAACTAGCATGTTAAACTGACCATAACTGTTCAGCTTTGAAAATTCTTCAACATATCAACTTCACTTTTAACACACACACAGAAACTAGTGGTAGGCAGATCAAATGCAGTGTTCTGCTTATCCACTCAAGCTTCATGTGAATTAAATAACATAGCAACAGCTTATTAGAAAACAGAATTGTAAATCTCTGACAATGAGCTCAGTGCAGTTATGTCCCATCTTATGCATCATCTCTCTTCGTAGGCCGTCACATGTCAGTTTAATGTGCTGAAAAAACACAGCGACTGGATCGAGAGAAACAGAGAGAAAAAGAGGCACTTGCCAAACTGAACATTAACGTAATGTATTTGTGGTTTGGTTTTTTGGAGGTTTTTTGCGATCTACTGGGAATGTTTCAAAGATTAACCAGTCGATCGCGATAGACGAGTTGGCGTCCACTGTTGTAGATGATCACCTCTTTACATGTGTGTTAGAGAGCGTTCAGCAGGAATCAGACACACAGTCCTTTGTAGAGCCCATTTTTAGTTTGTGTAACCACGGTGACGAAACAGTCTAATACTTTGATCCATATCTGTTTATTTTGGTTGTTTAAGACACACACACATTCAGTGCGTTGTGTTTGTGAGTGTGTGAGTGAAACACTGAGAGGACCGCTGTGTTTTCAGAGCTGGATGCTCTGGGTGATGAACTGCTGCTGGATGATGACAGCTCCTACCTGGACGAGGCCTCGGCTGCTCCGGCCATCCCGGAAGGAATCCCCAGCGACTCCAAAACAAACAAGGTCACTCAGATCTGCATTCACAGCTACAGCGGAAAGATATAAATCTGGTTTTAGTGATATCAGATAGTCAAGAGCCAAATGATAACTTTCACTGAAAGGTGCAAGAAAATAATGTGTAAATAAAGTATTGAAATAAAACCTTCATTAATCAGTAGAATGTGCTTGAATGGCAGTAACGAGCTCTTAAATACGTTCAAGCCAACATGCTCAGTGGGTAGAGCAGGTCGTCTCTGTTGAAAGGTCCTAGGTTCAATTCCCTAACTATTAACATGTTCCTGAGTAAGACACCGAACCCCAAGCTGCTCCCAATGGAGGGAGCAAGCTCCTTCATGCCAGCCGAATCCATTGGTGTGAATATGATGAACAATGTTCAGCACTTTGAATACTGCTCAAGGTGGAAAAGCGCCATGTAATTGAAATAATTTTACTCATTTAATAAATACACTTTGGAATCTGAACATGTTTTATCAAATCACACTTTAATGATTTTAACTCAGATTATTGATACTGAACATTGACGGAACTGACTGTTGTTACAATTTTATACAGGAATTTTTTATTTAGGAATCTGCAGTATTTTTATAATCAGTGTTCAGGAGTTCTATTTTAGAAAATCCCGATTTTCTCAATTACTTAAATTAATCTTTTTTCTAACATCTTATAATTCAAAACATGCACATCAAACCACTCTTAAATGTACGATTTAGTTTGAGCATGATATTGAGATTAATCAGGGTTGATTACAGAAAATCACTTGATTAACTGCATTTAAAATTTTTTTATAGTTTTCCAGGACAATTGTCATTGCTTTTCTTGTATTTTTTTGTGTAAACTGCCAAAATCAGATAAAAATACTGTTTATTTCAGAGGTAATAAATAAGAGGAGGAGTCAGAGTGGCTGAAGATGTGAAGATTAGCTCATTGACCTATTGTCAATAAATTGGATGAATGAATCTAAAAACTATATAATACATTTGAAAAAGCATCAAAGCCCCTGATAGGTTTGTCCGACCGTGTGCTCCACATGCTGAAGGCTTTGCTGTTGTTGGCCACAGATTTACACCAGTTTCGAGTTGGAGTGTGACCATTGTGTTTTTCTTTCCTGGCTTTCAGGACGGCGTGTTGGTGGACGAGTTCGGCCTCCCACAGATTCCCGCCACATAAAGGAGGAGCAGAAAACCTTTTCTATGTCTAGAAACATTTGTACTCGTTTGAGCTGTGGAGGGATTGGAAGCTGTTTGTGGATTATTGCTCCCACCGTGCTTACATGTGGCCTTCAAACATACTAAATCTCTTCTGTGAAACAGTTTCTATTATTTACTCTCTCTGTCACTCTCTAAACGATCTGTGTCACTTTGTGTTATTTATTCCTCTTTCCTATTAGTTCTGTGGAATCACGTTTCCACTCAGGCTGTGCAAATACCTCCAGGGTTGTTTCACACGTGCAGAATAAACTGTTTTCATTTAAAACTTCAATTATTGAAAAGTCTCTATTCCTTCCATAGCATCTTTTTTTTTAACTGATAGAATTAAAATGTCACCAAAACATTGACATTTCAATCTACTGAAAGAAATAAAACTTATTTCACTGTCATTGTTCTGTCCTGTCAAAGACCTTCAAACCTTTACAGTTACTTCCTCATGCTAGAGCAGGGCAGCCAAACATTTTGGTTCAGAATCCACACTGACTTTTAAAATACGACTGACGGGCCGGGTCAGCTCCAGATTCATACTTAATGAGCATAAACATAAAAAAGACATTATGGTGTTGATACTTCTCTTTGCTTTGAGTGTGAACAGTGTTGTTGATCAGCCTTTTTTGGCAGTACATCGAAGTCTGGTGTTCGTTTTGTTGTGGCAATTCTCAGCTATTTGGAGTGATTTCTTTCATTTCATTTTTTATTTCAAACATGCTCTGATTCAAATATTAAAATCAACAATGCACAAAAAATAAGCCATCGTTATTCAGCTTAACTGGTGAAATAAGTAACAGCAGGAATATAATCAGGTTGCATGTCAGAAAAGAAGTGTTGATAAGTACAACTTATTAAATCCCACAGCTTCTCTACTGTAACATAGCACTATTGTATTAAGGTCACATTTACACGTAGACAGGTATTTGAAAAAACTGCTATTTCTCTGCATGTCTTGCATTTACAAACAAATACAGCTACTACTCACTCCAAGCAATGATTCCTGAAGCCTCCGGCCACAGTGGAGATCTGGATAAACTCGGTGTCTTCGGTTGCATCTAAAGGCGGGTAGGTGGATATTTATGTCACAATTCACAACCTGGTATTTTATTTCCAGAATTCTGATTGGCTATCATGGCTTCATGCTTATTGCTACACTGCCCCCTACAGGTGTGGCTGCTCATAGCAGCTCTGAACCAGGTCTATATGCAGGTCCGTATCAATGAAGACTTTATTTTTAAGGTAGAGGGGTAAATCTGTTTTTGTAAAAACTCAGTTTCTTTGTAAACATGGCCTCAGACTAACTATCTGTAGAAAAATGATAAATTACATATAAATTTGTGGAAGAAAGGCGAGGCAGCGCCCTGATTCACATCAGGTGCTTCATCACCTCTCTGCCCATAAAGGAGGAGCTGCTGGGAGAATCCTTCCTCCTCAAAGCCGCCTCCCTCTTCTTAGGCAAATCTTGTCTTTGGGAAACCTTCAAAATAAAAACGGGAGATTTGAGAGTCAAAACAAAAACATATTAAAAATGAGATTAAGATTATTTTCTTCCTTCAAATTTCTTACAACTTGTCTTCAACAAAACTCCTTTTTTGATGCATATATGTTGATTTGTGTATTAGATTTGTCAAAACACTGAGCAGATGACACATTCTATTCTTTCTTGGTTTTTTTTGTTTTATGTTTGCTGGTGAAGTAATCCAAAAGTAACTAAAAGTAGTCTGTTACATTACTTTTTATTTTAGTATTATTTTATTTTATTTATTTTATTTTATTTACATCATGGGTTTATGATGGGACTGTGTGTACCATGTCTTCTTTCTCCTGTTGCCAATGGTTAGAATGTTTCTTCATGGTAGCTTCACCTGAGTCCCAACTATCCTCTGTTGGTTCAGAAGCTATAAGTAAAACTTCACAGAGATACTAATGCTTTGTATTGGACAAGGATTCAAATTGTGCAAATGGATATCTTAAATTACATTGTTAGAGGACATTATCTTCAGCATTTAAGTTAACTTTGTATTGCAGTAGATATAAATCCTGAAAGTGTTTTCTATTTTTGTTTGATATTTGTATTTAAGCTGGTGGAATCCATTCTTATCAGGAAATCCAGTGGAGACTATATAATAAATGAAAAAAACTGAACTAAGTCCTTGACAAATGAAAGCCGAAGGAAAATGGTGAACATACTGGGAGTTGATATGATGGAGAAGAATGGGTAATGTGTTTATTGTTTTTAGTTAGGACTTGTGTTCTTAGCACTGTGTTTGAATGGTGCTCTATAAATAAATTTGCCTTGCCTTGCCTTATTTAGATTTCAGAGTAATTTGAAATCTAAAGTAAATCTAATATTTATTTTAGATATATTAATATAAATGTATTTATTTATTTTGGTAGTATATCTCCGCCCAGACAGGTGAAAGGAATGTACGCGTGAGGAATCGTGAACTTGTTCCCCTCCCTCAGAGACCATGCTCCAAGAATGGCTATGTATGTTGCATACTCTGTTTTATTAGTATTTCAAATCCTACCGTAGCATATTGTTTTCCACTTTTGTCCAATAACGTGCCTATTTTTGTAATCCTTTCATTGTCCAAGGAGCACTATTAGTAATTGCATCACTATTACTTGGCCTGAAGAATTAAAACTATTCAGATATGCAGCATTAAAGACAGGCGATCATCATTTGGAGGTAATTCTATAATAATGTATTGAACAAAATAGTCACAATATCAGTTATTACCTTTGTTGTATATGTTGCGATGATTTTCAGCCATTAAGCTATTTCTTCTTAAAAGTTACAGTTACATTCAAGTGACTAAAAGTGTTTTTAAATGTATGTGATTGTCATCAGTGTAATTTCGCCATATTGTGTAGCATCAGCAGCAGGACCATCTGGTGAGAACATGTCGGGAGGACAACCTCATTTCGACAATGTTATGATACTTTGATAGTTTTCATTTTAGTAGATGGGAACTGTATTAGAAATGTACCACTATTACATCTTTTAACTACGTGTCAGAGAAATATGTGAATGTTAGAGAAATCTTGTTTTGTCTCATAAATAATGATGTTTAGTTTGCAGTCTATGTTCCAGTATGACCTGTGACCACTTTTAGAACCCCTGTGCTACATTTGATGGCCTTCAATAGACTCAAAACAATCCAGCCTTTTAGAAGACACTGTCAAACTTCATAGTGAGACAAACTCCTGGACAATCAGGCAAAGGCTGTACTGTGACTTTGTCTCTTCTTGCAAGAATAATGTAATGAAATTGTTTTAAACTTTTACAAATCGCCCTCAGTCTGATTCCTGTGTATTCTGTCTCCCTGAGTTTTTTTTTTTTAACTGAGAAATTCTTCTGACTCTGTGGTTGATTGTATAATCCTGAAATTGTCACCAAACATCTCAGTCCAGGTTGAATGGGATTTTGCTCTGATGTTTGGAGAGGATTTATCAGGGAAGTTGCTGGAGAAGTGGCTAACCACCTTTAAGAAAAAGATCATCCAACAATGCAGAAAGCTTCCCACCATCTGCAGTGGAGCTGCAGTGGATGTTGACTTTGGGAAGATGTTTGTAAGCATGCATTCATTTAAATGAGAAAGTGCATCCAAAACGTTGACTGGAACCGTATATTGAACGGAACTGCAAAGTGTTCGGCTTAACCATAAGAAGTTTTACAATAGAAGAGCTTCTTCTGGTGATTCTAAAGTGCCATCCTTTATCTGTATTGCAATACAAATGCTGCTGACATTGCAGTGCTCTAAAATTAAATTGGTGGTTTACAATTTAAGTGTGTTAATAAACTTGTGCTGTTACAGTTACGACAGTGACCTCACATCGATCTTACTGCTCTTTAACCTGAACCCACCTACTGCTGTGAGTTGGAAGAGACCAGGAAAGGTGTCCATGTCCCGAGCTGAGAAGCAACTTGTGGTCCCTCATAAGGTTTGTAATTTGTCCTAATTGATGATGATGTTAATTTACTATGATAATATTTGTATTACATCACTATCATATCATTTTCTTAATCTCCTCTGCATAGATAGGAACAAGCATTCAAGATCAACCTGATCTCCTGGCTGTTGGAGCAAGCGAGAATGCAATCCACCAGTTTGTCATCATTCTCAACAAGAATGCCATACCTCGCAAGTCACCCTCTTCTTTTGGTGCTTTTGATGAACTGTTTAAGGCACATTTTGTGTTTGGGACATCAGACAACACTATGCTCCACAACATGTACACGTTTATCCAGACCACTGTACAACACTGATGTCGGCAAAGTCAAAGAGAGTCCTCGCGTTGTTGAATGTAGTGTTTGACGTTTGGCTTCCATCATGAAGTATTTTGTTTGTCATCCTGAGTTAAGTGGTTCAAACATACTTGTTAGACATTTACAATTAGTTCATGGTTACCTGCCTGGAAAGAATCCAAGCCTTAAATGTTTTCAAACTGGATGCAGTGGAGTGTTTGGTTCTTTTTCTGATTTTAGGAAGCATTTGAACACCAAACACACTGAGCATACTGAACAACAGATTGACACTGATGTTCACTAACACAGTGCAGAAGAAGCAGTGACAGATAATGGAGATGATACAGCCACAACATCTGAACAGTCATGGAAGTCTAATAGAAGTAGTCTGGATATGTGTGCCATTGCTGTCACACAACTTCCGGCGTGTGTCCGTATGCACGGGCTGCGGATGCACACAGGATTGTGGCCATGCTCCACTTCTGGACTTCCCTTGCACATTGGTCCACGCATCCCTGTTGTCAAGGACGCTGAGCATTGAAAATGTTGATATTGTGTAAACAAGAAGAAGAGCTCCTGTGATTGCTTAACGTGAATAGAGCAAGGGACAGAGAGTTCAGCACGCTGGTCCAGGAAATGAGAAGCATCGACGAGGACAAGCATCAGCTATATTTCCGCATGTCGGCGTCAAAGTTTGACGAGCTGGTGCATCGCATCGCCTCTCATATCCACCACGAAAAAACACATTGGCTCTGGTTGGCGTGGCTGAAAGGCTTGCTGTGACTTTACGCTCGTTATTGACTGGATCATCGCAGTAAAGTATAGCTGCAGGTTATTCATTGTACCGGAGTTGTGTCGCGCCCTGCAGCCGGAGTTTGTTGCCTTCCCTTCTCCAGCACAGTGGGTGGAAATAACACAGGATTTCAGGAGAATTCTGAACCTTCCACTGTCTTTGGGTGCCATTGATGGCAAATACATTTAAATAAGAGCTCCTCATAGGTCCTTCAGTGACTATTTCAACTACAAATGGACCCAATTCTTTGTGCTGATGGCGACCTACGGTCCGGAAAGTGATGGTGGCATTTTCCAAGACAGTGGTTTTGGCTCGGAGCTCAGTGATAGAAAACGTCTGAAACCACCACTTACCAACTTGCTGGGCACAGATGTCATCACCCCACATACCTTTGTGGGTGATGCAGCGTTCCCACTTCACCCAAATCTGATCCATCGCGTCCATACCATAATTATACTAGTTAAAATGTGAACATGTATCTGTAGCATATTGTTTCATTTACTGTCATTTTCAAGGTCATATTTACTATTTATAAAATAGTTTCTTCTATATGTTTACAGGCTCCAACCTCACCATGGAGCAACAGACTTACAACCATCGTCACTGCCGGGCGCACAGGATCATTGAGAATGCCTTAGGTATCCTGGCACAACGGTGGAGGGTGTTTGGACGTCCAATCGAGTGCAGCCCAGACAACACTGTCCTAATGGTGAAGGCTTGTGTGGCACTACACAACTTCCTTACAAATTCAGCAGACACTCAATACATCCCTGCTAATTTCACAGACAGCTCCACACAATCTGGAGACATCCAACCAGACGAGTGGAGGGGACATGTGGATGGAAACAGCAACCTGCTCAGTCCTGGGCAGTTGTCCACAGCCAGAGCATCACATGCTGCACTCAGCACTCAGCACAACCTGGCTGTGTTTTTCCAAACACCTGTGGGACGTGTGCAATGGCAAGAAACGGCAGAGTGACGAGGCCTACTTCAGTAAACTTTATGTGCTTCATCTTGTAAGTAACTTTCTCCATTCTTTTTCTGTGTTTACCATGTCTTTGAATTGTTTATGAATAAACTTTCACAACACTTGTGAGTTTTGTGGATTTATGAAATTATGAACATGAAATAGAACAGAGAATTAAAACCTAAACAATACAACACAGTATAAACTACACTATATAACACACATGAAATATAAATATAAGATTATATAAAACACACAGGAAATGAAGCAGTATATTACTATTGTACGCTATATTACAATGAGCTCTGCTGCGTCAGACTTCTCTGGTCCTTTTTTGTTCTGTCCAATACGAGACGTTGGATTTGAAATTTAACTTCCATCCATGTCTTCTGAAAGCTTATGAAGGTGATGAAGGTTGTTCAGAGGGAGCAGCACCTATGGCCTCCAGGTGTAAAGTCACTGGAGGGTCTTCAGGGGGAGCAGACACTGAAGACTCTTCACTCTGAAACACATAGTAGGGATAATATTAGGGACATAATATTATTTTACATGTATATCAATTAGACAGAACTGATAATACTGGCAAAGCACATGTACCTTAATTCAGGCCATGGGGGTCATCTTGGTTTGCCTAGTCTGTTTGACTTTGTGGAGTCGTTTGGGGCTCGATGTTGCTGTAGTTTCTGTCTCCTTGAGAAAGATGGTTTTCAAACTGTATTAAGAATTATGGAGATGCATGAAACGCACTGTGAAAATATACAAACAGATCCTACGCTACCTCATGTATATGATGTAAGAAGCTTTTCTCTTCTGAACTCTCTTCAGTATTTCAACACAGCAACCAATTTTTCTGTAGATGTAATGCATGATATTTTAGAGGGTGTTGCTCAGTTTGCTATGAAACTTGTTCTGCTGTACGTTAAAGAGAACTTCCTCAGCGATGTACAGCTGGCTGGAAGATTACATGCATTTGACAATTAGCAGCGAAACCGTCCACCAGGACTAAAGTTGTTTGATGGGAGTAATGTCTTGGGCCTGGATGCCATAAAATCTTGGTGCTTACTGCAGAACATGCCTTTGCTATTTTTAGATTTAATACAGACAGATGAAAAGTACTAACATCTTCTACTGTTGCTTCAACAGATTGTCAGCATTGTTTTTTCACCTGTCTTATTTAATGTTTAAATTGTACAGAGAGAGCCAGTCTACAGAAGCCAAATTCCTTGTATGCCACAAACTTGGCCAATAAAGCTGATGAAGCTGATTCTGATTGTCAGAGGGTGTGACCAGTTACCTGAAACATTTAATAATTGATCATCATCGGCTAGTCAAGCAGCTATTTCCTGCAATCAACCTCTTACCGAAGCATCACTTCACGATTCATTACCCTCAAAAATCGGCCCTATTCTGCACAAGTGGTGCATGCGTTATGAAGCCAAACATAACTTTTTTCAAGAAACAATTGAAACGCTTTAAAAATGTTACACTGACATTAGCTAAAAAGCACCAGAGTTGTATGACAATGTATCAGAAGACCATTAGCAAAGCGAGATTAACTTTAGGTCCGGGAAAGATGGTGATGCTTGATAAGCTCAAAGAAGGTCCAGAGATTGCTTCCAAATTTGGAGCTGTATTATCAACAGCCAGTGTGTATTCTGCCAAGTGGATAAAACCTCATGGTACAGAATATCGCTGTGACTCCATTGTCTGTACTGAGGTGGCATTTGATCTGTTTTTTAAGATGAAGACTAATGCTGTGAAAGATGATACTGTGTTGCTCCATGGAAAACTGATGGGAACCCTATGTTTTGATGAGCATTTGATGACCATACCTTTAAAGTTAGGCTGCATCTGGACAAAGTTGTAAAGGTTTGGGACATAAATAAGCTGGCTTACTTCAAACCATTTGATGTTCAAATGGCATATGGAACATCAGATTCCTCTTTGTATATTGTCCCATATTGTCATTTTATGCAACCATAAGGTCAGTGTTTTTTACATTCTGTACCTAATGTTGATATTTTGGCAGGAAAGTAAAGGTTGTAAAATGTATGTTGGGCGGTTGACCGTGCCATTGTTGGGTTCACCCACAGATGCACGCAGTCAGAATGTCCAGAATCCATTCTCTTATCAAACAAATCAAAAAACCATAACTCAAACACTCTAAACAAACTCAACCACTCCCACACAGACTCTACAGTCCTGTGCCTCCCAACTGTCACACAGTGTTTCTCAGCGGCTCTTCCTTTAGTGAGCAGACAGGTGAAGCAGTACACCTCATTCACATCAGGGGCTTATCGCCTCTCTGTCACAGTATCATATTGTGGTAATGTGTTTTGTACTTGTTTGGCTACTTACAAGACACATTTGGTCAGAGTTAAATTGACACTGCAATTAAGTGTAAAATTGACACCATTGAGGATTATTTTCAGAAATAGTGTCAAGTTATATTAAGACTGTCCAGTGTTGACAGATTCCACTATTTACTCAGGTTTGTCTTCACTGCAAGAGAGTAAGCAGTCAACACAGTAGAGTGTAACATAAACTTTATCAGTTATTTGACTGCCAATGCAGTGTTAATGAACAATGAAATCTAACTCAATCAGAATTGATTTATTATCACAGAAGAGTAAATTATCAACTCTACTCAGAGTAATCACCATCATCGTTTTTATTGCAGACACAAGAGTACGTAAAAAACATTCGCAAATACATAAAACAAATACATAAATCAGTATGAAACAGTATAAAAATATCAGAACTAGAATATTCATAACCAAGTTGCAGCCCAGTAATATTTACAATCTCCAGAGTTAATACACCCGTACTGTTGAATTTGAATAACACTATACAGTGTTAGCCAGTGTACATTTTTTTTTACTCTATTTAGTGTTCATTTGATAGTTTTCTTAACTCAAAATTTTAACACTATGGAAAGAGTCAATTTAAA
>OMNM01024758.1:28440-46193 GCA_900302745.1 Parablennius parvicornis | reverse complement strand
TTACTTTTCAGGCTTCTAACTGACTGAAATAACTTGATGGTCAATATAGCTGTAGCTAACATTATAATCTGGCTGCAGTATTTTATTAAAATACTCTGATGTCATGTTTTTACCAGCAAGCCAGGGAGCTTTGAAAGAGGCTCCACATTGAGATAACATCGTCGTCCCCTGTGGTTTCCTCTGGCATTGTGTAAAAAGTAGCTTGAAAGTGGAGGAAGACTTTTCCTCTGCGAAGAGGACAGAGTGTGTGTTGTTCTGACGCCTCGTGGGAGTTCAGACTGTCAGGATCACAACATAAAGCTGCTCTGTGGGATCTCGATCCAAAACGTTTTTTTTTACATCGTCCTCTTGAATTCCGATTGGCTGGTGTCACTTAAGATCTCCCTCTGATAACAATATTCCTCCTGTTCCCTTTCAGCTTGTGGACAAAATTGGAGAGAGCAACACGATGGTATAACGAGCGGCTGTCGGTGGAACAAAGAACACTTTCAGTATTTATCATAGCTCTTTACGGTGACTGTATATTTTGATCATTTCCACTCCGCAACTGTGAATCCAAGCATTCTTAGCACAACTGACTGAACCTGTGGATGATGATTCCTCTGACTGAGCAAAACTGTTTTGTATCTAACCGCCACTGGATGTTACCAACAACCTTTTTATTTTCAATTTTTACTAAATCGTGCTTTAAAGTTTGGAAGCAGGTCTCCCGTTTTTGTATCATTCCAGCCTGATATTTATGGACCGAAAATGTGGGACCACTGGAAGAATTCAGAGGAGAGTCACAAGCTTCTGACAGCGTCCTTCTTTCCTGACTGTGTGCCTGAATCCTCAATGAGAGTTTTTTTTTTTTTTTTAATTTCCTCAAGAACGTCTAACTGGAGTTTTGTACTTTGGAAATTAAAACAATGCTGAGATGACTGGGATGTTGATTTACTGTAACTTTAAGTTTGAAACTTCGAATAAAGTGTCTTTGATTAAAAAGTTTATTTTTCTTTTTTGGAGCACAGATTACAATTTCCTGTGTTTAACGGGTTAGAATCCTCACAGACCGGTGCACTCTGTACCGTCAACCCTGCAGTGCTTTTAAATTCACATTGAACTTTTCTTCTCGTAGTGAATCAGTTTATTTTACGAGTTACACCCCTTTGATCGGCTGTAGTTCTCTTTTAGCGAAGCCGTGATTCATGCTCGCAATAAAGTCACCCCATAGTTCAGCCTCAGTTATCATGTTAATTTGACAAAGTCACCCGAAACAATGAACCAAAGTCAAACAGTAGTTTTCTTGTATTCAAAGTTAAATTGCATCGCGTTTAATCTGTAGTTCCTCCAAAGTTTGCTGTTTTTTTTTTTGTTTGGGGTAAGGCAAATTAAATTCGACAGCATCAGTCAGACACAAGCCAAATCAGAGAACTTTACAAAAAAAATACATTTGAAAGAAAAGTGTATACATGAGAATAAAAGTAAAAATGAATTAAGATAAATTGAATAAAATAAATGTTTAGTAGAAAACCTGCACAAATGTTTTAAGGCCTGATTCATAAAGGCCTTTTAGTAAAGACAAGTTGTGATCTCTCGCAAACAATGAGAATAAAAACACTATTATTGTGTTCAAACTTTCATGGCCCTGCATTCATCGCACCGCAGTGCTTCTTCTGTATGGGCATGACATTAGCTGAAGGCTAACACTTTCTATTTTACGGGACAAAATTGAAAGAAGTACTGAAGTGGATGATGCAGGACTGGACAGTGTGGTACCGTCTTGCTTGTGGTGTGCAGAGTTTGCATCTTCTCCCTGTGTGCCCTTGATTTTATCCAGATGCTGTTACTACTACCACTACTACTATTGTTTCTGCCCACAGTTCAAAAACAGATGTTTGAGGTTATTTGATGGTCTTTTGACACCTTTTTTGCAATTATTGTGTGTGTGTGTGTGTGTGTGTGTGTGTGTGTGTGATGAACTTGCAGAGACAGCTTCAACAGCAGCTGTCACTCTGTCAGCTCAAAGTCTAGGTGTGAGGTGATTAAACTACCAGTCGGTCTCGTCACTGAGCCTCCGTGACGAGCCGCTTATTTATTTATGATCTCTCTCTCTCTCTCTCTCTCTCTCTCTTTTTTTTTTATGAATGAGAGTCGGTCAGAACTGGAGGATCCAGCACAAACTAACATTTCTACAGCCTGCAGGACAGCACAAGTAACTGTCACGGTAAGATACGCCTGTTCTTTATCGTAGGAGTTGTAAATTATTCAGATTGATTTGAAAAACTACATTGAATAATAAGGTAGAGTTTACACAATGATGATATAATATATTGAATGCAAATCAGAACAAGAACAAATGTAATTCTATTTCAGCCTCTTCATAGAATTTAAAGCAGTGTGCAAACCTGTAATGTGTGACTTATAGCTCAGAATAAAGACTTATTAAACAGGTATAATGTTGAGGAGGACAGATATTATTAAAACATTAATACTATACATGACTCATGTATTCTTTCTGGTGAGAGGTGGATAATTTACCGGCACTATTTTGATTTATTTGAAGCTATTTGACTTTATAAATATGGAGGAATCATTGAGTTTCTTCCATTTGTCTTCATTGCAGAGTTGACAATGTCTGTGATCTTCACATTACTGATGGCGTCCCTGGTTTCTCAGTGTTGGGCTGCTCCACAGGTGGGTTACAATTTTTTAAAGTTGAAATTAACCAAACATATATATATAAATAATATCAGTGTGACACAAGCCATACTTTCATAAATATTCTTTCAGAGGAGAAACTGGACTCCGCAGGCGATCTTATATCTGAAAGGAGCGCGTAAGAACACACTTGAAGCAGTAAATGATCCACAAGATGGTTTGAAGACTTTTCATCACACTGACGTGTTTCTATGTTGACTGCGTTACAGAGGGTCATCGCACTGTGTCGGCTCGCACCGCCGGCGAGGAAGGAGACGCTCCACGTCTGGGTGTGTTGGGCTTGTGATACTGTTTTTGCTGCGTAATGATCAAATAAACATGATTTCAGTTTCACATTTTGAAGAACACCCACAAATCTACAAGTTTGTTCTATTTCGAGTTTATTTCTTTTAGGTTATCTCTGTTCCACCTTGTATTAGATCACTGTGTAGAGTTTATACTTATTATTAACAAGGTCATGTATCTTTCTTTAGAACAATTTTAAGCTACAATTGAAAAATATCTCAGCAGATGACTTTCTTATAGATATCTATTATAATGCCAAAATAATACTTTGTTGATAACATTGTAGTTAAAGGATCTTCTGTAAAGAAGGGTATCTGTCTACCAGGAAAGTAATAATTGATATGTATTTATAATGATTGACAGGGTACTTGTATTTTTCCATATGATATCTTAATGTATAACCATGTTATTACAACTAAGTTTTTTTTTCATCAGCATTTTTTTTTTTAAAGATTTCCTCTTGTGGAAGTTGCAAATAAGCAATCATCAAATTTACTTCCCACAAATTAAAGTCACTGTGAGCGGAGGAACAACTAAAATGTGATTTACCATAAGAGCAGGGAACAGTACAGTTGAGTTCATGTGTATATTTTCTCTGCAGTGGCTCTTAACCAGAGTGTTGATGGACTGGACTCGTCTCCAGCTTCATCGTTTCTTCTCAAGCTTCTGCAGCAAACTATTGAAGAAGGTAAAACCTCCGTGATGTACTTCCCTGAAACTCGTTTACCTTTGATCAATGTGATAAATGTAGTCTAATATTTGTGCTGTGATAACGTCTCACATGAATCTGACGTCTCCTGCTTGTCGGCTTATTTTTTTCTAAAATATGTTTTCTTCCTCAGGCCGACGCAGTAAAGATATACACCTCAACTCTCAACAGCAGAGTTTAAACAATTTCTGAAGATTCATTTGAGCCCATGATTAAATGTGCAATAATCATTAAAAGTGGCATCAGCAAATTACTGTCGTTCAACTCTTCTGTTACTTGTTTGTTTACTTAAATGTGTGTTTGTGGCTGTTTCTTCTACGAGTTTTTAGATTTGAGTGTGAAACATGGAGGGATTTTCTTTCACCAGCTGTCCAGTGATTGAAGAATATCAGAAGAGCCTCCAGGCAAAAAAAAAAAAAACCATCCTTCACACCACGGTGTGATTAACACCAGGCTAAACAACATCATCACACTGTCTTCAGCGGGGTCACACACAGAGTCACGTCTGGGTTAAACAAAGGTGAGCTGCAGCTCACGTTTAGATTTTATAGACACAATGCAAAAAGAGCAAATTCAAGGTGGATGATCTTTATAGTTTTGTAGGATTATCACCTACTTAACTGAGCAGTTAAAGATATGAAAAATGAAATCCATAAACTATAACTGCTGAGATTCTTAATGTAATCCTAATGAGAAAACGTATATTGGGAGCCTTCATTTTTGTCTCTCCAGTGACAAGAGTCCTCGTGGATTAATCAGGTGATCAGGTGATCAAACCCACACACTCACTGGGAGATCATGCAATCTACTCTCAGAAAAGCCCTGGAGGCGTCAATAGATATTCACCACACTGCCCTATGTGGCAAAGATCTTAAATAAACAACAGAAATGTGAGGAAAACAAGTTTTGCCCGTTAATTAATGGGGGATTTTCAAAAGAAGCCAAGACTGTTTGTTTTTTTTCCCCATTGTGGTGTTTTTATTGAAACCTTGAGCTCATCTCCTCTGCTGCTCACTTTCATCAAAGCTTCTCTACAGAAAGATCATTCCATACATTTTTCTTCTCACCGGACAATAAGTGAGGCCTTGCACTTTCTGCCTGAAGCATTAGCAGCCTGTCTGTTTACACACTGAAGCAACACGAATGTCACACATGTTCCCAAGGGAGAAGGTGTGGGAGCGTTTCACTGGGGTCACAAGCCGACGCCTACAGCTAAATCACACGGGGTCGCATCCCCGAAACACCAGTGAATCTACAGAGGGCAGTGGGCTGAGGGGGCAGAAGTGGAGCAGCTGACGGTTAGTGATTGCAGAGTGGGAATACAGTGGATGAGAGAGAGAGAGAGAGAGAGATGCAGTGACGCCGCCCCCTGTGGTGCAATCACACATCCTGCAGGTCCTTTTGGATGTCCCACAGCGTGCTGGCGCTGGCCTGCAGTTGGGCCACCTCATCATCTGTCAGGGTCATGTTGACCAC
Source organism: Parablennius parvicornis (assembly GCA_900302745.1). Lineage (NCBI taxonomy): Eukaryota > Metazoa > Chordata > Actinopteri > Blenniiformes > Blenniidae > Parablennius > Parablennius parvicornis. The sequence continues at coordinate 41,023 of OMNM01024758.1, read as the reverse complement.
ACTGCACACGCCGCCGTTGTTCAACACGCAGGGCAGACTCAGGTACACCTCATTGCTGATGCCATACATGCCCTGTGAAAGTGAAAGACACAAGTTTCTACAAATGTTGCTCTGTGTAACTCGTGTGGGATTAATTGTATAATCTGAGGGCTCGCAGGCGTCAGAGCTCAAATACTCATGTTAACCAATTCTTATAACAATGACTGAAATAATCCAGGATTTAAATTGACATTTGTAACAGATATCAGCCTAAAAAATGTACTATCTACTATATGATACCATTTTTTTTGTTTCTTCTTTCCCCATCTAACTGCAGTGGTGGCCACGGGGTGATAAACAACCACTGCAGAACGCCAACAGAGAAAATGAATGTAAAATCAGGCTTCAATTAACTGATAAATTTTAACTGAATTATGAAGAAGTAATGAATGACAAAGTCTTTCTCAGCACTGGTTTTGAAAGATCCAAGTTAAATGAACCATTTCTCAACTATGAATTGTATTTTCTTATTGGTGGGATATTGAAAGGTTATCGAGGATGCAATAAACATTACCTCCAGCTTGACTGTGCAAAGACCCACAACTATATCTGTAGCACTGAAAACGTTATGAGATTAAATACCGAATCGTTCAAATCTTCTCTTTATGAACAGGTTTCCGTGGTGTGCAACATGTGGTGAAATGTTTTTCAGGATTTCTCACAACACAACAACGTGGGACTGTTATCGCAAGTTTTTGCCAGAAGAATACCTCAAACAATTATTTTTCACAACGAAATGTATGCTTGTATTTATACCTCAGTAAACATGAACTTCGGGATTTAGCTCACATGTTTTGAAATGAAAATGTAAAACATGTCAGTGATGCTGCAAAACTGGAATTGAAGCAGTATTTTATTAAAAATTAAAACATTAACATAAGAATGCCGTTTAATGAATAAGAAAAAACTGCATAAACAAATAAAGCGTGAATGAAGTTAGCCGTAATTCCAAAACTAAATAAATAACTAAATAATACAAACATGTGAAATGTGAATTACAATTATAAAGTACTGTATGCTCAAGGTATGGAGTAAATCATTTATTTCTTCATGTGTCTGTATCTCAATATTCTACACATGCACAGCACATTTGATGTGTTTTTAATTTTGCTAATGCAGAACTAAAATGCATGCGCTCATCATTTACCTTGACCATGGTGGAGACCGGATGGATCCTGTTCATGTTCCTCATGATGCTCTCGGTCAGGTCGGCAACGCTCAGACCGATGGCCCAGTTGGTGTAACCCTTCAGCTTGATCACGTCGTAGGCGCTGAGGGACACGACAACATGACTCAGACAACCAAAGAGCATGTTTGAACCGAGGCTTAGTCAGACTACTGCGTGTTTTCCACTCACAGCTGCGGACTGAATGAGAACGACACAAAAGCAGTGCGGTGACGGGATTTGCTGCTTTGTGAGTGCGACAGACGAGACAGTGACAGTGTGGGTGTTGGACGGAGACACGGTGCTGAGTTCACTGTGAAGTCTGTGCTTTGTGTTTCAGGGCAACGTAAGCTCACAAATGTCATTTTCCAAGAATCACATTATTATTTGGTACAGGTGTTCAGAGAATTGTGGTCAAAATGATAATAATTGTGCAAAATATACCAAATAACTGGTATTATTTATTCCATCTATATAGAAAAAGGTAAAAATCCAGAAAAAAGTTGGTTTGTGATATCTGAAATTTATTGTTTTACAACTTTCACTGCAAGTTGAAAATATCTGAAAATGGAAGTATTACAATCCAGCAAAAAAGATGCTACTCCTGTAGAAAAGGGTTGTCCTCTAAGTAGATTAAAAAGATCCTAATCTAACACATTTGATCATCTTTCAGGCTCTGTGATGTTTTATAAAACATGATGATTATTATAATGTGATACTATGCATTGACATAATTGAAGTGTTACCTCAAACATCTAGTGTTCAATGTGATCTTCAAAAAATAGACAAAAGCCAATGTCATGAATACAATTGTAGAAAATCTGTATTTCATTACGGTTACATTCTCTTACAAAGTCAACACCATATTGTTTTGTTCTTTTTGCATCCCAAATAATGAAAACAGGCGTTGAGGTGCTCTCTGACCTACCTGTCCACCACCATCTTGTGAGTCTCCCTCCAGTTCTCGCTGTCGCTCTCTGTGCCGATATCGGGGTTTAGAGTCTGCAGGTTGACTCCGGCTACGTTTGTTCCGCTCCACACTGGCACTAAACACACCAGGTCCACGCTATTAGCTTTAATCCTCGTACCACAACAAGTCACAGTCTCCTCAATCATTTGCCAGCTCCAGACTCATAATATGCTTCTTCACAGTTTAGTAGATTCGGGCTTTTCTTTTCACTTTTTAATGTGGAGCGACAGTTTGAAGTTATTTTGTCGTTGAAGGGGCCATAATCACCAGTAAGAACCAAAATACCCCAAAATTTCCAAGACACCTAGAAATGTATTCTACTCTAGATAAAGGCCATATTGAAGCTTTTGATAAACTATATTGTTTCTGTTATTCACAAGAGAGGGTGGCAAAGTCAGCATGAATCCCTTTTTAAAACACATGGCACTGTGCATCAAATATAGGAACAGTATTATTTTAAGACTACAACCAAGTGTAGGCTGAGGCTAAAGTAAGCATATGCATTCCCATCATTCTGTCTTGGTCAAAATACAGAACTATTATCATATGCATTCCATCCATATTGATTATTTACTGGTATGGTTAAACTGATGAATATTCACTATAGAACCAAATATAGGCTGAGTATTATTCACAATGGGCGATTGATATGAAAAGCATTTTTAAAGAAAAAAATGCCTCCATCAGATTTGTGTGACTTGTGTGTGACAAGCCGTGACAACTGTGGCCCTCGTGCACGAGGTTACTGAAATCGGACTGATGCTCACCGCTAGTGTCCCCGTGCTCTCCCAGGATCCACCCGTTGAAGCTGCTGGCGTGGATCCCCAGCTTCTCGGCCATCAGGAAACGGAAGCGCGCAGAGTCCAGGTTGGTGCCGCTGCCGATGACGCGGTGCTTGGGAAGGCCGCTGAGCTTCCAGGTCACATAGGTCAGCACGTCCACTGTTTGGAGAGAAAGTCCAGGCGAACATGGAATGTGTGTTCACATCTGAAGGGGATAGAAGGAGCATGTGGATTACTGCACCTGGGTTGGAAACAACAATGATGGTGCAGTCAGGGCTGTATCTGACTATCTGGGGGACAATGTGTTTGAAAATGTTGACGTTTCTCTGGACGAGGTTCAGCCGGCTCTCCCCCTCCTGCTGACGGACTCCGGCTGTCACCACAACGATGCGGGAGTTGGCCGTAACCGAATAGTCTGAGAGAGGAGAAGGAGAAATGATGCTGGTCAGAAAAAGGCTAAAATTATTTATTTTCATTCGTAGATATGATTGGGAACAAATTATTTGAAAATTGGTGCAACGTTCCAGTAAACTCGGTGAATACTACGGCTGCATTGATCAAAACTAAGATGACTTTTCTTTGCCAGTCTGGGATAAACTTGCCTTTGTCTGCCACTATTTTGGGGGTTTTGAGGAAGAGGCTGCCATGCTGCAGGTCCATCATCTCTCCCTTCAGCTTGTCCTCCATCACGTCCACCAGGGCCAGCTCATCGGCCAGCTCCTGCACACATCGGGGACGGTCAGGACAGCAGCCACACACTGTAAACTCATCAATTTGTTGAGAGAATGAGCCTACAGAGCCTACAAACCGACAGGATTCCATTCATGTAGCTGAGTGATGATATTTATGTAAAAGTATTCCTCGATTTGGAACAGATCAGTGAGATGAACGTGCAGATTTGACATCTGTTCACACTGCAGCCTACTTCCAAACACAAGGTTGAAATACCTCAGTAAATGTTACTGATCGATCTCTTCTGACGACAACCACAATCCCCACAAGGACAGTGAAGGGAATAACACCCAGATCAGACAGCAAGAGATCAGTCGTCTGGTGTCAGTCTAGGAGGATCCTGGGTATTACCCAGCAGGCAGGAAGGTAATCTGAGAAGAGGGAGAACCGGTGGGACACTTACCCTGATCAGGATGCTGATGGCACAGGCCATGCCAACCTGGCCCACACCCACCACTGTCACTTTGTTCCTGGGGGGCTCAGGGGGCCCACTGAACAGTGGAGTGATCAGCCTCTGCAGGATTGAAGCCATGTTTAGAGCTAAAAGGAGGGAAGAGAAAAGAGTCCTGGGTTAGGCCAGACAAACATTTCACATTGCTCCAACAGAAGCAGGCTGTCCTGCACCCCCTGCGTGTTCAAGCCTCATAAATAAATACTGCACCGAGTCAGGACGCAGAGGGACCGCCAGTACCACAAATAAAAGCCTGGCTTCTTACACATCTCAAGCCTTTACAAGAATATACTAACAGAGCTCGTCACACTCATTACATCTCTGCAGAGATCACCTTGAAATGGCATGCAGGCGCAAGCACACACTCACACACACACACACACACACAGACACGCAAACTGCAGCAATACTTGCTTTGTTCGACGAAGCTCCGAGCTGCAAGGTATAAATACCACCATGTAATCAGCATGGCAAACTCAACGGATACCTCAGGTGTGTGCCCACAGAGCTGTGCACCACCTCGCGGAGTCAGTGTGAGTGCGATCCAGACAGTGGTGGCAGGTATCCGGTCAGCTGCTGCATGAGGAGCAGCAGCAGTATCAGGCGCATGTGACACAGGAACTGGTCAGAGGAGAAGTGAGCTGAACAGAGCTCCTCTCCCTCCTCTCCAACTGGAGCACAATGCGCTATAAGCGGATGCCAAAGTTGACTGTCTGACTGCAAATGGTTAAAGGAGTTACTCTAATCCCTTAACGCTGCGTCCATCTGCTGCACCTGCACCACAGACTAATCGCACTCAGGCTCGCCTGAACAACTCTCCATTGTAAAATCTCAAACAATTCCCAGACTGAAATCAGCATGAGTATTTCACAAATTGTTACCCGCGTTATTTTAATGACATCATAATATACAACCATATGGTGCAAATAAATGATTAGAGTCGTTGAATGGTGAAAGGCAGAGATTGAAACTGAATCATTAGACAAACACAGATTACTGTGTGCATTGACACATCTGGGATCAGTAACAATTCAACACTAAACAAGATGATGCTTCATTGCTTTATGTAGTGGGACATCTCCATGAATTATTCTCATTATGAACTCTGAAGCACTGAAATGACATTTTCCTTGAAAGCGCAAAGAGTGAAACCGTCCATTCATTACCCCAGAGTGCAACTGGATTAACAAGTAAGAGCACTCAGAGCATATAAACACAGTCAGTTAATGAGGTTGCTTAGGATACAAGGTCGTTGGAGGGACAGCGGGTTCTGTCACTATTAATATTAAAAATTACAATTGAAAAACTAAAAAATTCGACCACCAAGGTGATTTTTCATTCCAACGCTGTGAGCCGGACCTCTGTACGGCAACATGACACTGTCTTTAGTGATAAAGTTGTCTTTGAATCAAGAACATGGATGATGCAACTGGATATCCTAATAGGTTCAGATTACCACAGATTATGATACATCTGAAAGGGACAGACATGCTTAGATGAAATCATTCACTACCCGAGAGCTAAAAGCATTCAACAGGTCTGAAAAGTAAAAGAAAAGCACCATAGTTTCATTTACATTCTAGAAGAAAAAATATAATCGCATTGGCACATGTGGTGTCTGTGCATCTGGAGACAATCAGCAAGACAGCTTTGTTTACAACAGACTCACCTACATATGACGGATAAAGAATTAAACTAAAAGCACTTCACAGTTCTGTGTGCACTAAAAACAAACCAACAATTCCAATGAGCTCGACAGTGGGGGATGAATCATTTCAACCAAAGACGAGCACGTTTAACTGCCATCACTTCATCCAGAACTACAGAGTTTAAAACTCTGCTAGGAAAAAAAAAAAAAAAAAAAGATCTGTGAGTTTAACCCTTTCCACCTGATGTCTGGAGGGTCCGTCTACCTGAGAAGTGACTCCTTGTCGTTTCTCCACGGTGAGATTTCCCCTTGGTGTGTTGCACTCTGTGCCTCTTCCTGTTGTGCTGTCAGGCTGCAGCCTGCTGGATTTAATTGATTAATCCTCTCCATCCCCTGCAAAGTCTCAGTTTGGCAATCCAACGCTCTCCTCGGTCAGCTGGTACAACCATTGACAGGTTTTCATTAATCAAAAAAAATATATATATAAATAGATATGGATAAATAGCACAGGTTATCAACTGTATGGATCCAACTGGATTCCTTCTACAGAGACTAGAGGACTTGCAAATAAGAAGTTTTCTGAAGCAGTGAACGGCCCACTGCAGTGTGTTCAGCTGAGCAGATTGAATTTCACATGAAAAGCAGCAGGGAGCTTCAGAGGGCAGGCGACCTGCTCCAGAACAGGTGGACTCAGCCAGTGTGTCTAATTTAGAACAAGTTAAAAAAAGACGGTTTTTCAGCGGAGTCCTTTCCTAACCTTCGGATTGAAGTGTCCTGAGGACACAGGCTGCATTTCTTCATCAAGCACAGAGAGCGGAGAACCAGCAGGGGGACGCAGCATCAGCAGAAAACATTGTGTTAGGAATCTGATGTAGTCACGGACTGACTTCTCCTACTTTGCCTATTTCACTTTGTACGGATTAATAGCTGATCTCAATAGGACTTTCTGAAAAGATAAGTGTAATTAAAGCTGCAAGCAGAGGCGAGCAGCTCCTCGCACACCCATGCAAGTTGGAAGGTGGTGCAGGCCGTACTTTAGTGTACGTCAGAGTGCAAAACCAGTGATTTTAAATTAGTTTTTCTACGTTTGTAGGTGGTGCCGTGGAGCCATTTTGCCTCACCCATGTCTGAAACCAATAAAATATATACTTGTTCAGCAGCACTTATTTTTGTGCGAAATTTCATCCTATTTGGTCAAATTCGATTCGATTGTTCTCCCTGAGTGTGTGTGCTGCCTTCCACACTCTCAATAAATTAGCAGTCGGTGTGTTTGCGCTGTGGAGGACTGTGGAGACCTGTCCAGGCTGTGTCTTCGTTGGGATCAGTGACCCTGAATTGAATGAAGGGTTAATGAAGATGGAGGAAAGTGAATATTCTTATCAGCTAGTTAAGTGATCACACATAGAATACAAATAAACACATGCTACATAAAAATATAGGATAAAAAAAACTTTGGAAGGGTTAATTTAGTCCTCCAAGGACCTGGCGTCCACATATGTGGACATTATATTGGATTGTCTAGATCACAATACAAATTTAGTTTGGGTCTTTGGACTTTAAATAGGATTTGGGGTTAAGTTGTGGGTCTGCAATCAGCAGCTCTGGAGCCACATGTGGCACTTTGGCATCTTTGTAGTGGCTCCCTGAAGCTTTCGCCAAGTTATACCTTTAATAAACATTGTACCAACTTTTTATTTTATTTACATACGAGAGTCATTTTCTAAATGACTTTTATCTCTTGGAAAAAAAAAGACTAAACTAATCATACTTTATTATCTAAAAATCTACAAAAGCTAAAATGGGAAAAATTGCTCAAACTAGAAGAAATGGAGAAAAATACTAAAATGACGAGACTTTCCAAAAGATAAAGTCTCAAAATGGAGAGGGAAAAAAAACAAAGCAAAACTGCTTAGAAAAGAGATAAAATGGCTAAATTGTCCTTTCTTGCTGTGGCCAGTAGATTCTATAGCTCCTCCCTGTAAATTGGTTTAGCCTACCGTGTTTTATTTAATTTCATCCTTTCTGTGCTTATATTAGTCTCAGCTAAGTCATACATATTATTTGAAGTTATTCATTCAGTTTGTAGCCCGTCATATTTGATGTTTTGGTTTCTATTTATTCTGTCTGGAGCAATGCTCCAGGATTACTAAAGTATTTTTCATTTATTCTGAAATGCTCAAATTGGCTGAAAAATGCTGGAAAAGGACAAAACTGGTAAAATGTGATTCAAAAACAGCTGATATTGTAATTATATATTTACCATCCTAAATTGTAACTGAAACTTCAAAAATGCAACATAATATACATTTTTTGTTTCAAAACTACTGCAGATATGAAACGCTAGAAGCTGTGTCAGAAATATTTTTAAGGTTAAATGCGTTTTGAGGCTCCAGTTAAATTTTATTTGGTGTAAAATCACAAAAGTTTCTCTTTTGGTTATGAAGGTTGCAGATACCTGGGTTAGGATATCATAGTAACCTCAGACATTTCAACAAGGATTATTGTTATAACTACTTAAATTGAAAAAAAAAAAAAAAACCCAAAACATAACAAAACTTCAGGAAATAAACAAAAAAGAAATCAATTGAAACTGCAGCAGAGGGTTGACATAGACAGGAAGCACTCAAAGTGTGTGTGTGTGTGTGTGTGTGTGTGTGTGTGTGGAAGAGAGAGACAAGCAGCAGCAGCAGCCGCCGCCGCCTGCCAGGGCGTGTTGGACTTCAGACTTACTTGAGTGAGTCATCTAAAACTAAAGGCCACGACATAGAAGGCGACTTTTGAGATAAATCGTGTTTCACATTAGACGTTTCTTTCTTTTTTTGGGTTTTTTTTTTTTTGTTTACCTCCGATAAAACAGCGCCGCAGTCCCACACAGCCGCTGTCATTGAATCGTTCACTTTTGAGTTTCACGTTTCCCGCTCACTTTATCAGTTCTGAATTTAAAACGCGTCAGAGCGGGAAGCCTGTAAGCACCGCCCACCGGAACCGTACTGATGAGAGCGTTCAAGCGCACCCTAAGGTTGATCTGCCATCTGTTTCCAATAACCTCATTAAGAATTATATCAATTCTTCAGCAGTTTTTCCAGAAATATGTACTCTCGCTCTTTAATTGTTTTTGAGTATTTTTTCACATCTCTAAATGTCATTGAAGACAATCATTTTGTCTTATGGTAGTTTGGATTTTGTGACTTTCACAAAAGTGCACTATTGTTCACTTTCCAAACATCAGGTTTTTTAAATTGAAAACTTCGAAGGCTTCCCGATGACGCTGGTTCACAGAGAGCTGACTTTATTCAAGAGAAAATCTTACATTTTGGCCTAAAATAATTCAAAGTCCATTCGTGTTGCATTCAAAATGAAGAAAGCTATAAATTCAAACTTTGGTGGATAAGTAAAATGACTCACAAACTGCAATAATATGATGTGACAACCAAGTTTATTTTATGATACACTGCCTACATTATCATAAATAAACAGATCAAAAATCCTTACCCACATAACCCCTGTGGTTTCTGTCCATTGTGGGGGAGCTGCCTGATGATGGATCACTTCAGTTAAGTTTGCAAGGTTTCAGATTAAGATACAGTATCACTTGCATGTTTTTCATATTGCTTTAAAATGTCAGCTTTAAATGTGCTATAAAAAAGTTGAACACGCCATTTTAGAAAAATATCAAAATAGAAACAAACCCCCCAGAAAACCTACCACCTCCAACATTACCTCCAGTGAGGATGTGGGTGAACGGCCCAATTCAGTTTTACCTAATGTCTGTACCAGGGGGAATTTGGCCCAGGCAGACGTACGACTCTGTGACAATTAAAAAAATAAAATGGTGAGACCAAAACAAACTTTTTCTCCATGTGACTTCTTTGAAGATCAGTGTGGTGGGCTATGTGGGTGCACTGCAGCAGCCAGTCCTGGTTATACTGTAGGACCGAAGGATCAGAAATCTCATGAACACAAAAAGTAAAACACAACGGAACTCTAACATCCAAAGCATGTAAACTCAAACGGATATACTGGTGGAGATGGGGGAGAAAAAAAGTCCTCATGATCAGATGCTGCCAAATTGAGTTTGGTGAAATGAACACAAACAGCAACAGATACTGAAATGCTTTCAGTCACGGTTTTTAGCCTCAAATTCACAAAAGCTGTGGCACAAAATACCAGAAATACAGTAAAATGTTAGCTTCATTCACTGACAGTAAAATCATAATTACATCACACAGTGCCCAGAATACAATTGTTTCATGATCATAGCTCCACATAAGAGAATCTTTCGTGATCAATCAATGGAAGAACATTAAAAATATGAAGAAAAAAACTTTTGATGGCGGGCTGATTTCCTTCATGCAGTGATGCGACCTGATTACACCATGATCCTCCTCCCAGCACAGACTACATTAAAAAGTTTGAACTGAATCATCCTGAGCACCATTGAAATGACGAATCACTCTTCCTATATCTATAACTATAGAGCGAACGTTGCAATCCATGCGGAAACACATGTTTCAACCTTGTGGTGTTTCAAGAAGCGCTGCTTTGTATTGAAAAAAAAAATAATAAAAAATAAAAATAAAAATAAAATAAAATAAAATAAAAAAATGGGAGGGCACTAAGTGCTCAGAGTGTCCAGGCACTTCACCATCAGAAAAACACCTGGCACAGAGCACGAGATAAAAACTACAGTATAACCTTCAAAAACTACGTCCATGCATTGATAGACTGGCCTCTCCATTCTGCACTCATTTCTACATTTAAGGGTAAATACACACAAAGACACAAACAATTCACAGACTGAAATCAACATTGAGTTTAGTCTCTTCTGACTGCCACAAAACAGTGTTATCCAGAGGCTACTGGTTGAACAGACCCCACTCTTGCTGCGGGAGGAAAGCGGGAGTCTGGAGGAGGAGAGAGTTTGTGTTTTTCTTTTTGAATCTGTGTCTCTGTCCGAACGCGGAAGCAGGGGAAGAAAAAAATAAAAGAGGGGGTTGAGCTGAGTTTACTGCTGGAGTTGTGGCGTCCTGTGGCAGGCAGCAGGGAGGTGGCGTGGTGAGATCTGGTGGGGGCGTGCTGAGGGTCTTTACTTGTCGGTGCCCTGTGAAGCAGCGCTGCTGCTGCCGAGGCCCAGGTAGGTGGCCGCCTGCTCCACGGCGCCTTGAAGCGGGACGACCACCCTGTCCAGGAGCCCTCTGAGGGTGTCGACCTGATTAGAATCCAGGTTCTGGTAGGCGTAGTAGAGGGAACCGCCCACCACCACAAGGATCAGGAGCTTGAGCAACAGGGACAAAACGAAGCCTCGTCGGGCCGGCGCTTTGCTGGACGAGATGATGTTGCCCTGTCTGCTGAAAGATTCGGAGTAGGAGCGGCTCTCAGTGACGACACTGTGCTTCACCCGCGACTCATCCAGCCAGTACTCGCTAGGCTTCACAGGCCGTCCAGCCGCCCCTCTGATTGGGCGCCTGCAGGTTGCACTGTTCCACCACAAGAGAGACATTTTTGATTAAACTCATGATAAATCTAAGTACGAGATCTACATGATACTTGTTTCACACTGTAAACATGGATGTTTTTTTTTAGGAGAACATAAACTCTTCTCAATGGTTCCGGCCAGTGGATAAACCAGCACAGGAGAGGAAATGTTCAGCCAATGATTTCAATTCAGACTCAATTTTTAGGACACAAAATGTGAATAATTTTGTTGACTGCACTACGAGTTAGAATACTGACGCAAGGAAACGTAATTAACATAAAAGTCCTGATCAGCTGTTACCTGATTCCTGTTGGTGTGCTTATTTCATTGGCAAGGATATCTTCCACAACACTCTCGCTGGCCTTTTTAGGAGCCTCTTCAATAATAATTTCCTCCACCACCTGTCAACGTTACATAAAACAAGTAAAGACAAACCGATACTCATACTACAATCACTGAGATGAGCAACAGGAAAATGTGCCTGACCTTGTTTTGTCGTCTGCTGCTGGTTCTGACCGTCACAGGAGTGGATTTTCCTCTGCTCCTAACGGGTTTCTCCACCACAGGGATTGGCTCTGGTTCAGGTACAGTGATCTCCTCTACACAAACAAACAGGCGATGTAAACATTCCAGTGTAAACACATTGAACAACGCTTTAATCACACCTCTGATGGGATTGATTTAAACTATTTTGCTGTATAACACATAACATGTTCTACAGCATGACATCCACATGATAGTTTCCTGGCCAGTCACCTGAGGTTTTACAATAACCACCAGAGACGTGTATTCGGGGCTCACCATCTTCTTTGTCGCTGTACTGGTCGGAATTTGTGTTGCCATTCTGGTTGCTGTCTCCCTTGGCTAAATTTGTGACTTCTGTAGGAGCTTCAGACTCTTCTGGAGGCTGGTCCAAAAGCTTCTGCAGCTTCTTCTCATACACCTTACGGGTCGAGGCTGGTGAAGCAAAGCAAGAGGAGTAAATATATAATAAAATTAAAATCTACATGTAGACCTCTTAGGTTATGCATGCTGAATCTAGCATTGGCTGTGTATAATAGACACTGATTGTGGTTAATTATTTCTACTATAAATTATCTCTTGTTTATCTAAATGAGGCCATTGAGGGAGGTCATCTGAGGGCACTGCAAAGCCAGGCCAAGCTTAAAATAAAGCGGTTTCTTTTCTATTTACAAAGTCATATATACAATAGTAACATCTGTCTTAACTATCTTTACGATTACTGTGCATTGTGGACAATCTAATTAACTTCAACACTTTTTTTTTTTTTGGGGGGGGGGGGGGGGAAAAATAAAAAAA
>OMNM01024745.1:1843-14547 GCA_900302745.1 Parablennius parvicornis | reverse complement strand
CTCTGGCTTTCTGTCTGCTCCGTCACACACACACACACACACACACACACACACACACACACACACACACACACACACACACACACACACACACACACACACACACACACACACACACACACACACACACACACACACATAAGACAACTTCCCCTCATATGAGTAATTGCCACTCCACAATAGCTCCAATAATAGTTTCCCATCTCTGCACTAGTGAGAGCAGTGACCCCTCCCTGACCTTTCAATTCTGGTCATGAGGGGCGCGATGCAACACTCCTGCTTTCATTCACAGCAACGTGGCAGCAGACACGCAGATCTGAGAAGGTTCCAAACTGGAATCGAACTTGTCTGTGATTCACCAGATGTTGGTAGTTTACCTGATTTGTTGTTGCTTTTTCTCCAATGTTACCAAGAACCGTGACATGCAGCTTCTAGAGCATCTTCCCCCTATAACTGATGTAACTTTGGTTCAACTTAGGTTTCATTTATACGACAACATTTTAAATGAAACTGCATTGTTTCTGTGTTTCCTTGTCAGAAAGTTTTATGTTTACATGGAAATGTTTTGAAAATGATGTTCATTTACACAGCAACAGCGGAAACTCTAAAAACCATGTAGATAATACAACAGGCAACGATTTGCTGCTGTTGGTTGTTGTTGCTATGAAACTACAGGCACAAACAGAGAGAGCAACACACATATTCACAATGGGTGTACACAGACATTCATATTGACAGACGACCAAGTTCGATTGAGAATATGGACTGGTAATCATGACACTCGAGAGGAAACATTGTTCTTACTGTCCATCTACTGAGCATGGGAAAAAGAACTATTCACTACAGCCATGTTGTGTATGTACTGTAGCAGTGTTTCAGAAAGGTTGCATTTTCAACTTGCATTTTCCCCATTTCCACGGCGACAGAGTCAGAGTTTTCATTTTAAAACATTTGTGTAAATTGAGCCTTAATGTTTGCTATCAGCTCAGCTAACAGCAACATTATGATAATACTATACTATTGGAATAATTCTAATTATGGACATTAATTCTAAATAAAGCAAGATTTTACTTTTAATTACCTTCTACAGTAATAGTAACTGCAATTGCAATTGCTAGATTTGAATTGTGACAATCAACCAGATATTAACAAATAGATGATCATCTGATGTTGAGGAAATTTGTTTAAAAACAGAATGTGTCACTGCTCTCCTGCTTTTCTAAACCCGTAAATAAACTTCACAGCCTTCTTTATTTTCTATCACTCTCTCCACCAGAGTGGATTTTCCATTTAAATCTCCACTGACTGAGCCAGTAAATCTGGGATTAAAGTTAAAAGTAACCCTGATTCATACCGCTATGGAATAATTAGTATCTGGAAGCCAAACTTGAGATGGGAAACTGTTTTCACGACAAACAGCCCAAAGTGAAACCACAAGGGAAGTCGCCCCGTCGCCACTTTAAGTTTATCGCACAATCTCTTCATTATTATCTTCATACTTCAGTTCAGTGTGCTTTGCTCTCAGATTGTGTTGTGTTGCACTCATGATCAGCTATCTTGCGTTTGTGTGCACACAGGTGGCATGCTTCCTGACTTGAAGTGGATAATGTGCTGCCCCCCCCAAGGCAATAATAATGCCACTCCTTGTGGCACGCCACAGCTCAGGGGATGAGGGCAGTGGTTTTCAAAGTGTGAGGCAGAACATTGAGAAGGAGTGGCTAAAGAAAGAATGAATGTAATTGTCTGCAAGCTTAATGTATGCTGAGAGTAAAGAGCAATGATTTTGGGTGTTTGTTCACATGACAACAGTGGTCAGAGACACTGAAAATGCATTTTTTTGATACCACTCCCACTGGAAGGAACTGGGTAAAATGAGATTAAAAAAAAAAAAAGAAAAAAAAAAGAAGAAGCTGCTACTGCACATGCACACCACGGTCGCAAGAAATACTTCTTCTGCACAGGCACAAGTAGAATCACAGTAAGAACAATGCCTGTCTCTTTCTGTTTCTATTTTTTCTCCATGTTTGGAAATATATTAATGAAAATAAAAAAATAAGTTATCTGAAATAGCAATCCAACTTGGCTGTCTATTCATCTGAATATCTGTGTACTCGCCATTATTAGTGTTTATAACGTATTGTTCTCTGCAAGATATGTATGTGGTTTCATTACAAAAACCCACTCTTGTGTAAACAGACATTGTTTTTAAAATGTTACCACATAGATGCAAAACATTTTTGAAATGACAATCTAAAAACAATGTGTTTTCTTAAAACATTGTCATGTAAACAGGGGCTAAGTCAAGGTAATCAACCTTTTTGAAACTACTTCAACAGTACCAGCCCACTGTATTTTCCAGACTATATGCCGCATCAGTCAATACATAACGAAGTAAAAACACGTAAAAGACCCACTGGTGAATAAAACGCATGTATCTTCCAGGGCCCTGTTCCAGAAAGCGGGTTATGTGGAAATTCAAAGTATGTTAAACCTGAATTGAGGGAAACTCTGTTTTCCGTTCCAGAAAGAGAGGTGAATTAAGCTCTGAGAAAGTCACCACAGTAACAGACTCTGTGAACTGAAAATGCTCGCTGGCAGGTTGTCTAGAGGAAACCCTGAGTTTCTGTATGTCTCCCCCCACATGAAGCCCCCAGAAATAATTTGAGATAACTTAAGGCATGAGAGAGTCTTCTGGCCCAGATGAGTTTTTTTTGTTTGTTTGTTTGTTTGCACTGTATAAATTCTTTATGGCGCAAATTCCTTCCCTAGATGACCCATGTGCCCACATCAGAGCTCATTTTATGCACAGCATTAAAACTTTTTTTGCAAAATGGTAGCTTTTTTAAATAATATTGGTAAAGCAACAGTGTATAGGGCGGTTAGAAAAGTCACCCTCGCACTGAAATAACTGTTTCTTTACTTATTTATTTATCTATTTGGAGGTGGGTAATTATGAATAAAGAAATATATGTATGTGTGTGAAGTAATTTTAGTATTTAATTATTTTATGGAGTGTTGATGTACACATTTTCACATTTTAAATGACTCCACTTCAAACAAAATTTTGTTAAGGGTTTAAATGACTACTTGAAGTAGCTACTAAATGAAATAAATATTTAAAATGAATTGCCTACATTTAATTTAAATCCTAAAATTAAAATCAAAGTGAGGTGCATGGTTTTATATTTAATCTTTAGTTGCTTAAAATTCATCTTTCTCCTGTTTGTATTGCACTTAAATGAAATTCAGATTTTACACTTATTTACTATTTCTACCTGTGAGCTGCAATCTTAAATTAAATGTTACGCCGATGGAGTAGATAGATCATTCAAACTTATGTGTTGACTCATGCAGCAATTTTCTCCCATCGTCTCTCTCGCCTCCGCTGCTGCAGCACCGGAACTTTTAAGGCAAAATATCTTGGTTTTCGGTCTGTTGCCATAGTGACTCGTATTATTGGGGCTCCATTGATGATGGCTTTTTATCCCGGGTGTGCACGCATGCAACTCCGGCTTAACATAGTTTGAAATGATTTAACTTCTTCAGATCAGCTGTTCTGGAACTGGACACTCAGTTTCCCATTTCAGACGAAGTCAAGTCAGAATTCAGTGATAGACTTGGACTTTGTTGATCCTCCTAATCGAACACCCCGTAGATGTAACTGCACCATTTTATGTTTTCTTCACCACAGTAACAGTTTCTTGTCTCCTGTCCATTCACAAGTTTCTTACCCACTCTATAATTTATTTCTGATGTTCTCTCTGTGTTTTCTGCTCCACATTTCATCATATTTACTTAAAGATATTTCTTGGTAATTTTTTGGGCAATTATGGCAATTTTTGTTCTGTTCCTTAATGTTGTCATACAGTGATACCTAGTGGTCACATATGGTAGTATTAATATTGTTGTTATTCTTATGTTTCATTTATTTCTATCTTAATTTGTGGAATTATATTTCATCATTTATCTCAATAAGCTATATTTATCGCTGGAGTTATAGTGAATGGGTGAAAAGGAGTTATGTGATGTTTGCTACAGGTATGCCATATTAACAGAATTTTCTTTCCAATTTCTATAGTTTTTGATATAGTGTGAATTTTTAGCACACTCTGCTGATAACTTGTCCTCCAATAAGAACTGTTTCTATCACTTGACTCCTAAACATAGATAAAGCATATCTAAATTAATTACAGTATTTTGGAGGTAGATGTTTGTAAACCTCTTTTCAACAGTGTGATGGACAAACCCAGATATTGAATATAATTACTGTCAGGATGTTTTGCTTGCCAACCACTTGTTAGTTGTAGTAGCCACAACAACTGGGGATGTATTTTACTACTCTTACACAAAATTAACTGGCACAACATGCCATATGTGAAACTCCCCAAGGGAAGACGGAATAAAATTCCTTCCTTGATGTGAAGAGGCCAGCTGCCACTGACACAACTTCAGCACACCTGCCGGCTGCACTCTGAGATCACGACGCTGGTCCTAAGGGACCCATGTGGTTTCCCACATCCTGCGACAGCTGAGCTCTCAGGTACGGAAACCAGCAGGAAAACGATCCCATGTAACTGTCAGACAAACATGCTAGGAAGAAAGCCGGAACTGCAAGGAATCTGAATGGAGATGACTTTGTGTTCAGTGTAGGCTGATATTCTCTCAGTTTCTCCATGTGGGCATCCAAGGCCAGAAGCTTGCAATCTTGCAGGAAGCGTGCGGAGGTTCAGGGTCTTGCTCAAGGACTTAAAGGGCAGTAAAACGGATGCCGGTTGCTTCAGACAGCTGAAAGACAATCTTTCTTACACTTTAGCAGGAAAGGTTGAAACCTTGACTTTAGCTAATGAACGCAGGAAAATTGCTGTTTCAGCAAAGAGTCTCCATACCCCCAACCACCCCAGAAAACTCAACAGTGTTTGGTATGTCAAACTCCAACTGTGTTTGAAGAGACACAGGACAGAAAAAGACTGGCTGCAGTGAAGTTCACAATGCTCCAACCAAAATTCATAGCATCACTGCCAATCTTTGTAACAAATTGTTCATTTTGACAGGAGTAAAACAGAAAATAAATTCTGAATCATCAAGTGAGTTTTGAGTGGTTGAATGCCAGATTTCTTCATATTTGTAAAATCATACAATGATAATCTCATATCCTGCATTTCTCATTAGTGTTTCTCTGATCCGGTAAGGTTTTTTGTTGATTTCATGATTTATTTTTTGCAGATTTTACTGACAAGTTAAGTTTTGATTTTAGTTTTGATGTTCGAGTGGACGGAGGGGTATGCAGATCAGCTGACTTCCTAAATACAAAACATTATAGCAAAGACAAAAAGCAAATATACTGGTTTTTCTATGTCCCTATATGAATTTTGCTAATTATAAACTTAAGAATTTTTCTTTGTGTCATTTAAAATCCAACAACTCAGAGGGATATGAAAATATATTTCCTTTAAAGATTTTAAGTGTTTGTTACAGCCTCATAAGGTTGTTTTTCTATTCCGGCTCAATGAGACCAGCAACATAAGGAGGATGCCACAGAGACTTCAAAGCTTCTAAAAGAAAATTGTCTTTATTGTTTTTGATTCATTAATGCTGGGGAAGAAAAACAAAAGGGAGGAAGAGTTAACCCACAAAGTATTGAACAAAAAGGAGATGGAGACCCCGGCCAAAAGGAACAAAAAAGAGGAACATGGGGCCAGCCATGATGTGGCCGTCGCACCCCGCTTCCTCTACTAAGAGAAAAAGGATAAAAATACCTTAAAACAAAAACGTCCCTAAAACATGACTACCGGCGGTCTCCAACTCAAACTAAAATAATCAAACTCCACCCTCAAGCAGGAGAAAAAAACAAGGTTTAACTTCACCTGGAGAAATAGAGAAAAACCAAACCTTCCCCTGCTGCTGTTGCCCCAAAGTGATAGAGAGCCGGTGGCCTCTTTCCTCCTCCTTTTATCCCCAAGCTGATTGCAAAACTGACTACCAGCCTTGGATGAGGAAACAAGTAGGAGAAGGGAAGAGAAACAGCAGCGCCAACAGGAAAACACACCCCTTTACCCCTCGACACACAACAGTGTGATGTATTATTTACACACAATCAGTCATGTTGGAAAGCATCATTGTGATCATATAGTAGTTACAATTGGACAGAGTGACTCTTATTATAGAACGTTTTTCTTAATGTGGCTCACTAAAATAATTGCTAATATATTTGATATGTATAGTTTTATGTGTCTAATGTTTTGTAAACATTTTATCAGTGAAGGAGCCATGTTTGGTAAACCTAATATTTCAAATTTTCAAAGTGTTTCTTAGTTTTTTCACATTATTAGATGATGACAAAATACATTAAACTAGTTGAAGAAAATTGCTGCTTGTGTGAGTTTTTAGAATATGTGTAATTTACAGCATGTTCTGTCAATTACTCATTTTCTTTAACTGGTCATTCATTGATAGAAACACATGTGTTTTATCCTTTTACCTCAGAAATGTCCCTCTTACTCTCAAGTAGTGCACAAATGTGACAATATATTGAAGTATCCATGAAGCACATGAAAAGAGACACATCTGTCAGCATGTTTTTTAACCAAAAGCACAGATTTCTGAACAGTATTCCTGAGTCAACAGGATTTTACAACTTCTTCCAGAGATCCAGTAGCAAAAACATCTCAGTAAGGTTTTTTTTTTTTTTTTTTCTAGTTTCAAATCGTTAAGTATGTGTGATTTTGGACAGATGTATGCTGTTCCTGCAGAATTTTTTCATCAATGTTTATTATCAATGTTATAAAAAAAAAAAAAGTATGTATTTTATTGAATGATCTATGTGGTTATGCAGAGTTTTGCATAGTTTATTGACTACATTTTCAAGTTACATTCATATGCACTTTTGTCAGTGTTTAGCACAACAACTTAATGATACAAAATATCATATTCATAATTATACCATCACTGGTTCAAAGAAATGAGCTATTACTAAATATGGATGCTTGGTCAATAAAAGGTAGCTTTATCAGCTTTGCTTTATTATTGCGGCGTTGCTATGTTATTTTGTAAGCTGGTGATTCATGCACTCAATCATTGTGCCACTATCAGGTCAAAAATGTTTATATTATATAAACAGGAAATTCTTAAACGTCAACTGCATATGTCTGCCATTGTCTGAACATTAAATTAGTTGTTTTAACATCCTCAAACAATCAGCTAGGGTCCTCTTTTTTTCTGTGACAGTTGATGATTGATGAAACCCGGATTCATTTGTTTTTTTTTTGTTTTTTTTTTTATGTTTTTAGAATCACAATTTAAATAGGAAACAATAATTAGTTGTTTTTCCTATAAAGACTTGAAACATTGTTATAGAAACACAAGTCAGAGGTGACTTGGGTAGGTAAATATTGCTTGTTCAGGTTTCCAATCGGATTAAGATTTGACTCCTGACAGCAATTTGAAGGGTGTTTCAGTGTCTGTAGCATTAGCATTAGCCTTGTGTTAAAGCGGGCTTTATAAGATCAGTTCACATACCGTCACAATAGAGCATCGCACATTCCTGTCACCGCTCAGATACAGCAAAACAGAAAGTTGTCATGTTTCCAGCCATTATCACACACACACACACACAAACGCACACGCACACACACACACGCACACGCACGCACGCACACACACACACACACACACACACACACACACACACACACACACACACACACACACACACACACACACACAGAGCAGAACTTACTATGGACATTAATGTGAGCATGTAGTGCTGTAGGTTGCCGCCGTGATGCTCCACCATTTTGCTGTCGGCCACCAGCATGACTTCAACAAAGCGCGGGTAGGAGAGGAAGCGCTTTGATCTCCTGTGAGGTCCTGAGTCACCGCTGCTATCATTTGAAGCTCTCATGCTAAGACTGCTGCGCTCCGGTCCCAGCACATCATTACTGGCCAGGCCGGCACTCAGCGACTGCAGATCGTTGAAAATGCCGGCACTGATGACGGGGTCCGCCGTGGGGTCCGCCGTGGGGTCCGCACCAGACACAACGGTGACCCCAGCTGCTGCTCTCTTCTTCAGCTTCTGTCTCTTGTGTCTGTGCTTGTGCCCTGGAGTGAAAAAAACAAAAGAGGAACATGAGAATACAAAGAAAGGGCAGGGTCGAAGCACAGTCGGTCCAAAACAAAACTAAATATAGATCATGGTTTGTCAAGAGGTTTACATTGGAGATAAAGTTGTGATTTATGTCTTTTAAAGATGGAGACGCGTGTGGTGAGCTGGCTGTTTTGAGGTGGGTATTGTTGAAATATGTTGCTGCCTCCTTCACTGTTTTGTTTATTGTTGCTCAAAGGGCGCGCTGACAAATGAACCAAGCGGGAGTGCTTTTCTCTCCAGCTCTCTTTCTCTCTCTTTCTCTCTCTCTTCACCTTCACAGGAGGGCAAAGAGTTCAAGTTAGGTAAACCTGGAACTCTGCCACGCAAAAATGCTACTTGGGTCCGTGTCCACGCTCTCAACAACTGAGAGGCAGAACTTCTCAGATTTTAATCAGGTTTTAACAGCAGCAAAACTGCTGAATGCCTGTAATTTTTATTTATTTATTTATTTTTTACAGCAGATCAAAGTTTTTTGGACTGCGAGCAATGAATCAACACCTACATAAAAGTGAGCCGGGCTGTGGCACGCTGGTGAATCCACTTTTAGGTATTTGTGATTTATGACTTGCACACAGCAGCAATTTGCTGGCCTTAAAAGCCGACAAGAAAGCATTGAAACTCTGTGTAAAGCCGAGTTATTCAAGCCAAAAATAGACGTTGCTTATCTTTCCTTCAGTCTGTAATATAAAACACAAACACCTACACACAATCTGTATCATGAAAGAAAACAGAAACCCTGACAAACACTTATATACCAAATGAAGGAAAACTACATTTCTATGAATATTTTGTGACTTCTGATTATCTGATCGTTTTAAGCTGGTTCCATTTTTTTCTACAGTCGAATGTGCGCTTGCACGTTCACAGCAGTAGGTCTACCCAACTTTCTTATCAAAGGGGCAGAGGAAGTAAGAGAGTCAACAGGAAGTTGTGGCTGTAAACTGAGATGGGATGATATAAGGGTGAACTTCCAAATGATTTTGTCCTGTGTGAGAGCTGGAAAGCTTCCTTGTTGCTGCTCTGCCTTAACTTTGACAATATATGCAGGCCAAGGCGTCACACTTTCTGCCTGTAGCCAGTCTATAAGGGGAAACAATACACATTTTTATGACCCTAAAAATACAAATAGAACATTTATTTTCCTCCAACAGTTAAATGCTCAATGTTGTGCCTTTCTGTGTGAAGTTTGCATGTTCCGCTTGTGCATTTGGGGCTTTTCTCCAAGTTTTTCCCACAGTGCAAAGACATGCAGATGAAGCTGATTGATGATTTGTAACTGCTAAATAATTGTAAATGTAAGTGTGTGCAAGTGTTTGCATAGTTCAAAATCAACAGCCAATAGATTTGAATTGGTTAAAGTGGCATAGCAGATGGAAGGATAGTTTAATCAGCCATTTTCCAGAGCCAATATCATTGTAATATTGTGATCTATCTATCTATCTATCTATCTATCTATCTATCTATCTATCTATCTATCTATTCCTTTTAAAAATCCAACTTTATATTCGCACACGTTCCATGTTTTTTTAACTGAACTTTGGGTACAAAAAAATAACCTAGATTTCATTCTACTCTCCTCTAATGGCTCAGGTCTGTGATGATTACATAACTGGTTCCTGTTAAAACTGATAGAGACTGGGAGTGACGCAACACCTGATTATGTCTGTGGGAACCAATTTAAAGGTCGCGCAGGCATACGTACACACACACGGTTAATTCTTTACTCAGCCTCCTCGCATATCAAGACTGATGCACGCACACACTCACATACTCACACACTCACACGGTCAGCTTATGTCTGCATCATCTTTGATTATGGATGCCAAGCGACGCCGGTGTGAGTGTGTGTGCATATATTTGGATAATGCATGCTGGTACCTGAAGTGTCACAAGCTGAGGACTCTCCAGTTGTCTGATTCTTGGGTGCACTCTTCATGTATACAATATGAGGTTTTGTGTGTTCCTCTTCATAGTGTTCTCCTTGATAGCTGTGCAGGGGCTCCACAAAATACTCCCCTTCTGGAGACCTGAAAGTGCCAAGCTGGATGGAAGACAAAAATTGCATCGCAGTTAGACTTCATGTACCTACATTTATTCTGTAAAAGTGTAAATGTATATTTAGAAAAAAATGAACGAAGCAAGTCCAGAAAGAGTCTGAGTTTTGAGATCTACAGAAAAATTGCTCTGAAAATGTTCAAACCACTCTGGTGTGCAGTTCAAGTTTCACTTGAAAATGTTTAGAGCAGACAATTAGGCTTATTTACTCATTGTGAGGGAAAATAAGTAGAGCGTAGACACAAAGGCTTTGTGAAAATAGATGAAATGAGTGAATTTGCATGCATGTAGTCCCAAAGAAAAAAGAAAAGACTTGTGATGTCTATCAGAAAAAACAGACTGCAGACCTCTTGGCAAGCACGCTGGAAGCCTGGTTACATGTGTTTAACAAGGCACCCTCAGCATGAGTGGTTATCCTGGTGATCTGTGATGATTAGGATAAGGTACATGCCAAGTCCAGCACTTTTTGCTGATTCTGGGTTGTTAAAACTGTATTTAGTTTTAATTTAGCCTTCCAAACAATTACTGATTCAAGAAAAGCATGGCAAATAAGTTCACCAGAAACACACAAAATGTTGGCCAAATTTGAGATATGTTGACGCTTGTACGCTTACATTTTCTAGTGCAACATAGAAGAGTGGAACTTCTATAGCATAATGGGGGAGAGGGGGTCCCCTCCATGTTGTTATCAGTTTTAAGTGATCAATCCTTCTGTAATTGTACATTGAACGGAAGTTACACCAAAATGGTAAAATGTCGGGGTCTGTGTAATAAATATGACATGAAGTGGGGCTGCACTCTTGCCTAATAGCGGGGATCCACATCGGGCTTGATTGGGCCTTCAAAATATAGAACAGGGGTGTCAAACAGTAGGCCCAAGGGCAAGAACTGGATCGCCAAAGAGTCCAAAGATGAAAAATTTCCAGCTGTGAGAAATTACGACATTAACTGCAATGTATTCATTTGACCACCAGAGGCGCACTTTAGTCCGTTAATCAGTTCATGTGATCAGGTTTAGTACACAGATGGAGAACTATGTTTATATTAAAGATCATTTTTAGATTTTGACAAGTTATTCTAATCACAACATGAGCAAGTTTTGAGTTCCTGCTGCATGTGACCAAATGCCTTTGAAGATGCAAATAGTGTCATAAATCTCTACTGAGATCTGGAAGTTGTAAAGCACATTGGAAACTAAGGCATGATATTGTTGAAATTGCAGTTCTTTTATTCAAATTTCAAGTTTGCCAAGTGTGGTAAAATAACAGTCAATTAACTGGGATGTTCTTTAGGATTTATTAATAGATTTATTAATACTTTATTGTACTAGAAGAAAGAGACATTCAGAGTTGTAGTTATTTATGTATATATTATAATGCTATTATTTACCAGTCTAGCCTACTTAAGCTCATATTGTGCTGTATGTGACCCCTGAAGAAAAATGAGTCTGACACCCCTAATGTAGAGTTTGCATGTTCTCAGTCAAAAAATATGCATTTGAGGTTAATTAGTGACACTAAATTTTCCATAAGTCTGACTGTCTCTCCATATTTGCCCTATGATTCCTACCTGCTAACCTGTGCAGGAAGCATAGTTTCTGTAACATTACAAAAATGCTTAGGGTTCTGTTTGATAGTTTACTTTAAAGAAGCAGATGTTGAAAACAATGTAACCAAGGGAATGTGTCCAACTGGAGGTAGCGTTCATGTACTTTTACAGCAGGTTTAACTCCTAGTACCCTTTGTGCCCCACCTCTAAGATTTCTCTGAATTCGCCCCTGGCAACACAGCATTCCTAATACAGCACAAGAACCTGCACTTTTATTGACCTATGGAGCTGGCAAAAGAGAACCTCCCTAGAAATTCCTCTGTGAGAAAACAAATGTCACATTATCTTAAGACATACGGAAATAGAAAGCAATAAAAAGCTACAAATGCCTCGATTAGAATTAATGTCTCCTCTGAGATCCTGAATAAATTATTAGATAGTGTCCCATAAAAGTCAGCTTAGCTGCCTGAAGCTCCCTGCAGAGCCCAACATTTAAGTCATTTCATGTTTGATTTGTCATTTGGGAAGAAATGCGCCCTTGACTCATATCTGTCACCGCACTGTGCTGTCTATGTATAAACTCTGAGTGCACTTTTGCTCCACGAAAGAACTCATGCTTCTACAGGCCTGGGAGTTGGACCGGTTCCTGGTGACGTCAGCACCCCTCGTACGGCTGTACTCGCGTGCGTAAAGACGTCACCGACTACCGGAGATTGGTATGAAAGACGCGAGTGTTCATTAAAGTGGACTTTACAGTAACTGGTCGGGATCCTGGCAGCATCATTGCAACTACAAATTAATGCTTGGATAAATCTTTAAGTAACACAAAAGCTGAGGCAGCTCCAGTTTTTTAAAATTAGTAAAAGGCGTCAGAAAAGTGCGTAAAATGCGTAAAAAGCTTAATATCCAACCGGGTCTTGCGATCCAAACGTAGGATGCGCGCAAAGTTTGAAACGGA
>OMNM01024717.1:1340-16162 GCA_900302745.1 Parablennius parvicornis | reverse complement strand
TTTTTTTTTATTTAATGTCATCATATATAATTTCTCATGAACTCCTTTTGCAATGATATGTTGACACAAACACACATGACATACCTTTCTGGTATCTGGACACCGATCACTATAGTAAACCTGTGGAAAAACTCGGGGTTGTCGTCCAGAAGCTTGTCGGGACTCTGAAGGAGTGACAGAACACACAAAGAGGGAACTTTATCACTATGACTCATTAATGCATCCAAATATTTATGCAGAATTTGTTGCACACAGAATTTTTTTAAAAGGTGGTGTTTCAGTATATCTTAACACTGGCATTGTTAGGACACAGAGTGTAAGCTCTGAAAACATTTATGAGTCCGTGTTCTTCTTCAAACAATACAAACCTCCTCGACAAAGTTTCCAGAGACATCACTGTTCAGTTCCTGCAGCAGTTCAGTGGCAGCCTGTGCTCTGTTCTGTAAAATAAAAACTACAATGAGAGCACATACAAACATGCAAGTAGGGGCATATGTCCTAAAAAAACTATCTTTTGTTTGCGACAGTCCACGGCTAGATACCGATATCAAAAGGGAGGATTTTGGGAAAAGTAGTTTTACTAGGTACAATGAAAGAGCTGTTCATGATTAAATATACTATATTTATCACTCTTGGGGAAATTACTTTTCTGTACTTAACATGTACTATTTATGCTTATGAATGATGTTAATTTTAACCACAAATGCCCAGCATTCAGGGGCCTTGATCGGGGACCAACCTATCAGCTGTGGGATTTTAACGTTCGGGCATTTAATCCGAAGTCTAACCTCCATGCGAAAACAAGTCAAGCAATAATAACAACAACAAATCATATACAGATGAGCAAACAACTGATTGTTTACAAAAGTGATTTTTGATTTAATTGTTTCATATGGTCATAAATAGACAGATAGACAGACAGACAGACAGACAGACAGACAGACAGACAGACAGACAGACAGACAGACAGACAGACAGACAGACAGACAGACAGACAGACAGACAGACAGACAGACAGACAGACAGACAGACAGACAGACAGGCAGACAGACAGACAGACAGACAGACAGACAGACAGAATGTTTGAAAAACTCACTACACTACTATAATAAAACTACTTATTTAAAAGGTGCGTCCAAGCACGGAACATTTATGGATATTTAAGGCGTCACTTTGATCTAAAATATTGAGCATCCTATATTCTACGTATTACACACATGCTTACCTTTCCAATGCTCTCACAGGTTAGGAAGAAGCTGGAAAAGGAGAACAACAGGTCAACAATGAACATGAAAGTTCAACCACACAATATATTTGAAATGTTACTTATGAGTTTAAAATAATCTATCTTACTTGTTTCCAACATCTTCGCCTGTGACTACATGTCCATCAACTATGGTAAAAGCTCCAATACCTGAGATCATTTCAATCAGTCAGATGTTGTCTGCAGCTGCAAAGCAGTCACAAATACAGGAACATTCGTTTACCTGGAAGCACAAGGTTCTTCAGGATCTCTGTACCAGTCGCAGTGGCATTGATGAGGCAGATGTGTGCATTCTCCAGAGCTTCTTGGCCATGGTCACCCCAAAGTCTGAAAGCACCCAACACAATGTGGACAAGTGTTTCTATGAGGCAATGCAATTAATCCTCATTGTATAATAAAACAGTCTTCAAACCAAGACAGGCTGATTATGTGACCGCGAGCATGAACAAACCTCTGACATACAGCTCTATATGAGTAGATGTATGGTAGGATGTGTCAGAACTTTGCACAAATGAACTGAGGTATAAGTTTTCGGCACAAATAAGAAAGATTATAAAAGGTCTGCATGTATCTTGACTCCATTGCAGTCAGGACTTCAATTCCAAGTCAGAAATCTGGCTGGAATTATAGACTCAGACCCGAAATTAGGCTAAGACAGAGACAAAATAAGCTTAAAAGTACCATCTGAAATATATTTCAAGAAGTAAAACATTTGTGATTACAGAAAATTCTGTGAAACATATCCATGCATTTATTTTCAGTAGGCTGGATTGTCATGGTATGAATAAAAACTCTGCGAGCTGCAGCTCATACAGTCTTCAACAACAACAACAACAACAACAACAATGGTGGAGCACATCGGAGCTTCAATTTCACTACTATTTACGAAAGGATCCATTTGAAAATCGTATTTATTGTCTATAAAAATTGGAATAGTCTCGGGTCGAAATACATCTCAGATTTGCTATTAGAATATGAAACATGCATCCTGAAGTGTTCAGGAGTAAAAAGGGTGAAGCAGCGTTTAGTTCTTCACCTGTGGAACAAACCTTCTGAACATGTTCGAACTACAGACACACACTTCTTTTAAATCAGGCCTTAAAACATTAATATTTACTAAAGCTTACCAATAATACCAAGCACGTTGAATCGCCTTGTGTCTGAATGGTGATGTATAAGTAAATACCCCTTGCTTGGTGTTCACGCTAATGACTGACAACGTCAGACAAAACAAAAAAACTTTGACGGGATAATATCAGTCACTCAAAGAAGTGACGAATAAACAGCCTCCAAACAGAAACATGACATCTTTCACAAATAGCTAGCTAGCGTGTTAGCACAGAGAGCTAAACATGGCAAACGCTGGCACTGCAGTCTCACTGCTCCTGCTGAAACCGCTGAAACAAAACACTGACATTAGTCACGTAGAAGAAAACTGTTCATCCGAGAAGCCGTTGTTTGAACCTACCTAAGCTGTCTGTCGTATTTTTGTTCTTTGGAGGCTTTGGTGGTAGCCATGGTCCCGCTACAATGACTGAAGGCGTAATCACTTCCGCCTCGGCAGATTCGACACAAACGTGCGCGCGAAAAATACATTCAACAGCAGCAATTTCGACACAAACGATCACGTCGCGACTGTGGGAAAGATAAAACATTTTAAACTGGTATTAAAATTATTATCATCTTGGGATGATACAGTAGGACGAGTCTACGTATTATTTACCATATACACCATGCATTTGGTTTTATTTCTAAATTGACTTAAATACGGCAGACTGCACAAATGTAAAGATCACAAGAATAGCAACGGAGACACGGAGAATGACCACAAACAAGCACAAAACGACAACAAAGACTTTAAAAAAGACACACTGAGATGAGCAGACTTCATTGATCTGATATTTATACAGGTTACATAAAATGCCATATAAAATAATTGAGTAGCTACTTAGCAGATTAAAACATTGATTATAAATCACATTGATTGAAGACAAATACAACCATGAGGGACAACCAAACCACAAAAATGATTGAAATCGAACAAGAACATGAATCGCGGGGATGGATTAGTTATTTTGTGTAAATATATTTCCAGAAAATACAAATTAATTATTTATATAGATTGTTATCAACAAAGGCCTGAATAAATACATACCAAACATACAGACATACAAAAGGTATGTGGTCATTGTGCACGTGCGTGCGTGCGTGTATGTGTGTCTGTAAGAGAGGGAAAAGGAGGGGCGTGCCGACACTGATAATTGCCCTTCCCCTTTGGACGCCACATAAACTTCATCAATAGACTCACCGGCTGATGTACGTGGTCGTCCTTCGCGTGCGCACCGGAGCGCAGCACCGACAGCTCGCTCTGACCTGAATCCTCCAACAGGGACAATGACAGGGAATCACTGGGGATATGGGAAGGAGGACGGTAAGATAGCACAGCATCCAAGCACCAGGCACGGTCTTTATTACTTTCCTCATCAGGACAATTAATTTTGCTGCAATTATTTCGTTTTTTTTTTTTTTATTCTGCTGGCTGAGTGCTAGACAGGAGGACCGTGGACATTAAGATGGCTGTTAATGCTAGATTAGCCCTGTGCTTAAAGGGTTGGCTGCTGTCACCTTATCCAGGCTTTCTCCTCGATGATCCTGAGTTAAAAAAAACAATAAACAAACAGGATTGATTTTGTGTTGTGGATAAAGTTTCAGCAAAGGCATTGTTTTAATGCTGGGGAAATAGTATGAAGTGATTTTTATCATTACCTTTTAAATATTGTCTCTAAACTTTGAGTTGATATGTTCCTCTAGTTACTTCTGGAGAAGAACTGTTCAGTGCTTCTTTTAGTTTAATACTTTGGAATGATTAATTTCACTCACAATATATACATATTTTTGACTGTAAACATATAAAGACTTACTCATCATTTATGAGATTATATTGATACATCTGCTTGCATTTCTTTCCATATTCTCAGGTCCTTCTGCATGGCATAGAAGTTATCCAGTTGCCAAGGGAAGCCGGCAGTCTCCAATTGACATCGTTCCTGAACAGGCTTTCCATGACAACAGTCTGGGTCCGATTCTTGTAAACTATGATCACTGTACATCCATCAACATTTCCAATAATGGACACTCCGTGGTTGTGGAGTTCGTTGACTCCGACAGTCGCTCAGGTGAGGCCAAGGCATTTTGAATGATGTCCTGTTCTCTACAGCAACCTCAATGTCCAGTCTCGTCTTTAGTCTTTCCAAAAAAGGTTGAGCAGTCACATATGTAAACAAGCCAAGCAGTCAATTAAATATGCTTTCTTTTTTAAATCAGTCCAGAAACAAACTTGACTGTATTTTTATTGAAAATGAAATAAGAAATCTGACTTGACAGGGAAAATTAGCCTTACCCAGATATGTCCTTTGAATGGCTTAAAAGGCTGTCTGCTTTGCGTCTATTAACACTGGTCACAGTTCAGAGATAATCTTGTTCTTGACTTTGATTCCTGTTGCCACCTGCATGTACTGGAAATCAGCTCTGAAACTTTCCTTTCAGTAAACATGCGTTTCAAAAGATGCGATTACCTGGATTTATAGAAAGTGCAAACCGTGTGCATTACTGGCCAAAATCAACGGTTGCAAATGAACCTTTGATTATGTTGCAGGGAAGTGCAGACAGCAGATGGCACTTAACAGTATGAGTGTCTGTCTGCTGGACAAGAGATACAAAAACTTCAGGTGATCTCAGTGGTTATTATGACAATATTTGGCTTTATCACTGGGTGGATCCACGTTCAGCAGCCTGTCATTAGCACAAATGATAAGCTCAGAAATGGTGGCTATTTAGGAGAGACAGACAGCAAACAAATAGCTATTACTGGAGAAAAAAAAAAAGTAAAACGATTGAAACAAAAAGAACTGTAGGAAAAACAATCAAGCATCTTCAGAACGTGTGTGTGAAATGCATACAGTAACACTCATTTCTAGAGTATGAAGTGTTGTAATGCTGCCAAAAATGAGTGAATAAATAATACTGTGTATAACAATGATTTTTTTTTTTTTTTTTTTAAAGGATGCAGTCTGCTGTGTCAAATGAAATAACACGCTACACTCGTTTCCTCTGGGAGTTATCCGTTGTACCTTTTGTAAGGGTCCTATTTTATGATTAGATAATTTATAATTCAGCATAGGATTTATAGGTGGCTACATTGTAGACCAAACTGAAGAAATAGTGTTGATTTCTTCATAGTACTCATACACAGCAAAATTAATATGTCGAAAGGTTTTTGGTATATGTATATTGCCTTGTTAAAAAATCTTTACAAAGACAAGACTTTGCTTTGTGCTAGTCCTGCATAGCAAGTCTGACTTTGACTGTTGTGACCCGTTTCTCAAAATGATGTCAGCAGCGTCACAATGAATAACAATCAGACTGCGCTGGTGAAGAAGTTCATATCCTACAATGCAGCCAACAGACCCAAGAAAATGGTCTGCAAGATGAAGTTAATTTAGTAAATCACATTTGGACAAAAAATGAACTTACAGCTGGGAACCTTTTCAACCAATAGATATTGAATAAAAATGATATAGAATAGAATATATAATTTTTTTAGGTTTCTTTCTTCTTTTTTTTTAAAGGATGTGATTCAACTGTCAGCACCTGACAGTATCTCTGATCGGTATAATTATTAGGTAAGCATTTCTCTGCCTTTTCCTCAGCTTAGACTAAGAACTCTGATGCAATCTATTCAGTGTTACCAAACTGACTCAGCCTGTGGTGCTGAGGCTGTTCCAAGCTGCTTGGATGATGCAACACGCAGGATGCTCTGCTGGAAAGCAGTTTGTGTGACTCCCACAGAGAGCAGGGGTGGCTATGGGTGCATATGTGCAATACCAAACCTTTTCTTTTTTATTTAACATTTCTGATCTCCTACAGTGATCCAGGGAGGCCCGCTCGACAACCCCTACAGGCTGAAACAGTTTCACTTCCACTGGGGTGGGAAGGGATGCAATGGCTCTGAGCACACTGTTGCAGGATACAGCTATGCATCTGAGGTCAGCACTGAATCCCTGCACTTTCAATGTGTACAATATAAATGCTGTCATTATGAAGACTATGCGATAACATATTCTGATCTAAAGTAAAATGCTACTATTATCTGATCAATTCAGGATTCATAAACTGCTTCTCATTCTGTTTTATTCTCATTTTCGTTCTTCCTTTCTTAGCTTCATTTAGTTCACTGGAATGCTGTCAAGTACAAGACGTTTGCGGAGGCAGCAACAGCTCCCGATGGTCTCGCTGTCCTTGGCATCTTTTTGGAAGTAAGGTGTTACTTATAAGTGCAGTCCGTTCTCTCACAGTGTCACTTTCTTTTCCATTTTGAAAAAAAAAATATGTTTGGCATTTGTTCCTATGTGGTAAAAATACATCTGAAATACTACTGCAGTGTGAGTTTTGTGTGTGCGAGTAGATTTCAAAAAGGATTTTTCCACAATTCTCTTAAATTAAAGAACAATTTCTCATGCAAGACAGGTGATGACCACAGGTGGCTCCACACTATAACGGATGCTTTATACATGGTGAAATATAAGGTGAGTCCTGGCTGCTAAGTTTACGACCTGCACTCAACATTACTTTCAGTGCCTATGAAAGCTGTTGGCTTTGTGTTTCTAATGCAGGGAAGTCTCACAGATTTCAAAGGTTTCAACCCTAAGTGCCTCCTCCCCAGCAGCCTGCATTACTGGACCTACCTGGGATCACTGACCACGCCACCTCTTCATGAGAGCGTCATTTGGGTTGTCCTGAAGGAGCCGATCGTCGTGTCTGACAAACAGGTGAGACCACAGTAAAGGCAAAGCTCTAGTAGTTGGAAAACAATGTATATTTTTCTTCTCTTAATTTCATTCAAAGTGTGAATTTATCCTTCAAATTCATATTATAATAAACTGAAAAATTTCAAGCCTTTTATTTATCAAATGAGATCAGATAAGAGTGGACATTTATATAAAACTCAAATTTCCAAATAATTCTCAAAAGTTTGGTTTTGCTCATACAGTATATGAAACGTGTAGAATTGACAAAACAAGTGACTTTGAAATTTGTTTGACTTCCTTTTATGGTAGATGACAATAGATACATACAACTCTCAAAATGTAGTTATCTCATGATAATAAATCTATTTTTGCATAAGGAATGCCAGTCTAATGGTCATAATATGAATGAGGAGCTACATTACCAATTTTATCCTAACATATCTATTCAACTATTCAGGGATATTGAATGTTTATCCAAAGTAATGACTTGCATCCATGTTTTCTTTTAATTGCGATTATTCCAGGGGGGATTGTTTCAAATTACAAATAAGATGAATCAAAGACTTTTTGGAAATACATTGTCACAACTGAACAGCCAGAACTTTTTATTTATACGCATACGCTGACAATGTGACTTCCGTGTTTCCAGCTCCACAAAATGTAAGGCCTTATGCTTACTGGGCTGCACACATCCATTGCCTTCTTTGTAGTTACAGTTCAGTATGACTGGATGAGTATGCAGGGTTTTTGTTTTCTACACATTTATCTAGTGAGTGATACAAGAGTTTACCTTTGATCTGCAGCATCATGCAGAAATATACAGTTAGGCAAGTGGGTGATGCCATACCCTGAGCAAGAATGAGCATCACTCATGGTGAACTTGTTTTTAGCCACCCTTCTTAGCGCTGAATTTAATCAGAAAGTTTTGGTCTGATAAGTCCAGGTTGTTGACATGCTAAGCTGACTAACTTGATGTCTGCAGCACATGCCTTCCAGGACCCCGAGTGAGCCGGCCCTGTGGCAACTGCTGCCGTCCTCTGGATTATACACTCCCACTTTGTTTATTTTCTTCAGCCGAGTTGCCCATTTTTAACTCGGGGACTGTACATGAGGCATTGGGTGTGCTATTGACCGCGGCACCTTGAGTGGTGTAGTCATGGATGATCTGTCTGTAAACCCATGTCTGAAGCAGAGCTGGGGCTGAAATGTAAGCTGGGCAACTGGCCCCACAAGTTTTGACTCCAATGCTCAAGCCTTTGATCTCCTTTAGCTGATTATCCTGATGGATGAGTGACTGGATGACTGCAGGGTTTTTAATTGAGAAATGCTTGCATGGAGACCCAGCAGGGATAAGCCCTTGCATAACAGAGAATTATATTGTTTTCTTCATTTCTCCACATAATGGTAGACATAAAAACAGCAAAAACACCAACATGCTGGGTTTTAGGAGTCTTTTTTTTATGCTTTATTGACAGAATTGTTTGTCCCCCTTAGTAAATCACAATGAATCTAATAATGAACATTGAGCTTGTTAAATATGAGAAAGCATTGTCTATGCTGTCAGAAGTTAATTTTGGCTTTCTGGTTAATTGATCATCACTATGCATGTATACTTTTACACTGGGACAATTCCTGGTATGTGATCCCCATAAATATTCATCTAGAATCTTGATGTTATTTAGACAGAAAGGTCACAACCTATCTACCTGGAATCGGCTCCAAAAGGACCTGAAACTGCCTGATCTGATTATGCTGGATGATTTTAATATAAGACTGAAAAATATCCAGAGAATGTTTGGAGGTTCTTCTCTCCTAATCATTTAAAAAAATTGAGAATGTCACACCACAGGACTTTCTGATGAACGTCTCTGTGCTTTGATTTTATTCAGTCTGTGAGCTTATGTAATTTTGCCATCCTGAACAAGATATTATTTGTACAACTGGGAAAAAAAAATTGCTATGTTCTGTGGTATCCAGCATCATTGTTGTTCAGAACAGGGCAGACAAAGTTACACTGACTAGTGGAGACAAAGTCTATAAATTGACATCTTACTCATGGGTGCACCATAATATTTTTTCCCTGTAGTGTTTTAACACAACCTCTAATTGTTTCCAATGGATAGATTGAGTGCTTTACATGGCAGCCACCTCCGTGTGCGTGTGCACGAATGTGATTAACAGTGTAAAGTGCTTTGGCAACTGCTCAAGTCGTGGAAAAGCACTATATTAGTGAAAATCATTTACCATGAGACAACTGAAAATTAGTATTACAATCTTTTTATTTTATCTAAACCTTTATATAACCAGGAAATTACCATGTCTTATGTGGTTTTAAAAGTATTTCACAGAATTAATTTAACACAAAGGAAAATATTGATTTTGCAAATGTAGTTTTGTATTGTTTTTTTTTTGTTTTTTTTCAGATGGGGAAGTTCAGAACACTTCTATTCACTGGAGAAGAGGAGGATGAGAGAATACGCATGGAAAACAACTTCAGACCTCCACAGCCTCTTAAAGGCAGAACAGTGCGTTCCTCCAATTAGTGTGAGCTCAAGATGTCTGAAGTTTCATTAACAAAAGACAAATGTGAATGCAGTGTGCCGTTCACTCATGTCCTGAGTGTTTCAGATGAGTTTTTCTTTGTTTGTATGAGTTAGAAAGGGTTGATTAGCAGTCAATGCTCTCAGAACATTAACATGGGGTTTTTCCTCTTCTGCAAATCAGAAACAATGAAAGTAGCCAGCTATTTCTCTGAAGGATTAAGAAGGAAAATAGATTTCATAAAGCTATCTAATAATACTAGCACTTTAGTACGAGTAGCCAAGCATTCAACAGAGGTGTATGCTTTTAGCGTAATGTGAATATGCAATGGGAATGATTTAATACTAAAAACTGGATTTGTACTGTTATGAATATAAAAGGAAAAGTAAAGATCTGCTAGATAACCAGATGAAACAAGCTGGCCCTGTTCAGTGTGTTAGTATATTTATGCAACTTTTTAGTGGTGCAGACTGCTTGTAAACTGGTTTCACACCACTCTGCCATCTGCTGATCCAAAGCCTGGGCCTCCTTGCTGGATTGATCCCTTTTGATCCACTGTTTCTGGGGGATTCCCAGTCCTTGTGGTCATTGATCCCTTCCCCTCAGATTAGGGCTGCCACAAGGTTAAATTGCTCAGTTGTCTATGACTGTGGCAATAAAAACGCCAGGGCCTTCAGAGCTCAAGAGGCTGAGATCCGGGACCCCCCACAAGGTGATTACTTGGGATTTATCAAAACTTCTTCAGGCCCTTCATTTTTCAACCAAACTGTCTGTCAGAGATTAGACGACATTCTTCTTGAAGTGTTATATTTCTTGCTGTGGAGTTTCTGAGGTGCATAATCTACTGACATAATCCTTAACATCATTTCTTTTTCCTGCCTTTGTAACGAAATGAAACATAAATGCAAAGTCCTCTTTAAATGCCTGACAGAGGCCTTGGTTCTGCGTTGCGGTGAGATATGGCAGCTTTGTGTAATGCCAGACCTTAGATGGACTAGAATTTTTACTAATGCAGTGGTACAGCAGGGATGAAGAAAACACAAATGTAAAGAATGTTACTTCAGCCATTATGGTTTTACATTGTTGCTGAAACGTTACAAATGTAATTTTTCGCCGGTTAGAGTATTTTTGTATTGCATTCAACAATCTGTTTTTTGAAATAAAAACAATAACATGTTTGCAGTTTATTAATAAATGGGGTGGATCAATATTTGCAGGCTATGCAGCTTTTAGGCCAGAAAAAAAAAAAAACTTGACTTGCCCTGTTTAAAATGTTGTAATTGATTCTTGTACCTGGAGAAGTCATCCAGGCAAATGTTTAAACCATCTCACAGATCAGCATGTGAGAAGGTGCCAGTCTGCCTTAAGAAGAAATTAGTAGCCAGGTTGTACCTGAAGACAATAAGAGAAAGAGAGGAAACTCGGACTGTGACCAATCAATGATTTACCAATTGCGTCTATTAAACACACTAGCTATAGCCATCAAGGAATACTATTCAGTTCATGCAGAAACAACAAAACATATAAATACCTGTCCAAAGCAATGGCACAAGTCTATTTGATCAGAATTTTTTTTTTTGTCCAATACATCTTTTGATGAGGCCGATTACATCTGGTGAAATAACTTGCTTCCTCATTTGAAGTGATCATGTTTTTCCACACACATAGTATAACAATATTACAGCATTTATTGAAAGTGTGACTTTAGATGTTTCATCAAGCCTCAATCACAAGACATTGTTGTCTTTAAATTTCAAATATTCTGTATTTGCCTCATTTTTGTATTCTGTTAAATAACTCATATAGAGAAAACTTCAGACACCAGGAGGCTCAGTTTGATGCAGAAGCACGGTTTTGCTCCATTTGACTCAATGTTAAATTGAGTTAAATGTCGCTTGGAATCGCGGGAACCAAAAATAATTACAGCATTGCTCCAGCTCGTCAAAACGGTCATGTTTTAGCAAATATTCCCCACATGTGTTACCGGTGCTTTATTCGTCTCCAGAATAGATCACTCTTGCGTGAGGGCCTTTTTTGGGCGAAAATCTTATTTTGAAGTTAAATTGCAGACTTTAGGACAGGGGTATCAGCGCATGATTTGTAAGACTCGATGAGACGAACAAATGAGTTTTTGTTTGATCTTTATTTAAGTGCTTTGTTTGAATTATCAAAGGAGCAGTGTGTGTTGCCAGGTATGAATCTGTGAGACACACACACACACACACACACACACACACACACACACACACACACACACACACACACACACACACACACACAAACACACACACACACACATACACACAGTCACAGTTACGGCTGCAGACAGATTTTCAAACCAACAGACGTGAGCCCTCCTATGTTTGACACACAGACACAGACACTGTCATTGCAGGGTAATCATCGGCCATTAGGATACATGGAGAAAAGACAACAAAGCAAAGTGTCTTCATAGCCAAACTGGTTATCATCTCCCGCTCAATTCACCATCAAGAAAGAGAGATGTTTTTTTCCAGAGTTGGCACTGTTAAGGCTTTTGTGTACTCAACTTCCCCTTCCCTCAGATCAATTTAAGTCTTTGTTATTCTGTTATGGTCAAGCGGAAGTTGGGGACAGAGAAACATTCAAAGAAGAAAACCACAAGAGAGAGAGAAGCAGAAATTAGTCTTTGTTTACTTGAGAAAGCTTTAAGTTACAAGAAAGTGAGTTAAAAAACACACACTGTCAGGTTTGGTTTGAATTGAAGTGCAAGTGCAATGAGCCATCTAATTCAACTTAATAGGATAGTCTGTATACATCTTTAGGCTGATATGGCTTTAAAAAAAAAAAAAAATCAAAGATTGAATACAAGACACTGATTGAATACCAATCTATAGGTAATGACATAAGTATTTCACGGTGAAAACGAGAACCATCTATCAAAGTCAGGGTTGAGGAGAACGCCTCTTCGCTCTTCAATAGAAGACTTTGACGGGAACAACATGGTAATGCATAACGATCGCTGGAATGTGATTATCTTCCAGGGTGGGGAAAAAATGGCTATCTATTTTCAGAGTGTATGAGAAGTGTTAGAGTTTTTGTAACAGAGTCAACCCAGACACTTGTTGGAACCTGTCCTGCTCTGGAAAGGGTAACTTGCAGTATACTTCCTATGAACAGAAACACATGCAGACACTCAGAGGCAGTTTTAAAATAGAAAAGCTATTTACCAGTGACTCAATCTACTTAAGTCTTTTGTTACAACATGTTTTGTTTTGATGTTTGTGAGAATGAATCTCAAGATGAGTGTGGTGCCAGAATATACATTTATCTGCACATGCTCATCTGTCAATGATTGAACTCATCAGTGGTATTGGGGCAAAGCAATGGATATTTTGGCATATTAGAAACAATGCCAATATTTTTTTTTTTCTTAATAGGACAAAATATGTTGTTGCAAGACGACGTGCATGTTAGAGTTCCCCCTCACAGCGAGAATATATTTGGTTCTAGTTCAGTTTGGGCTTTGTGTGATGTTTCTGTTTTCTCGGTGCATCTCTGGGTTTAATCCAGGTACAGGCTGTTTGAGTTAAACTGGCCTCTCTAAATTGTGGATAGGTGTGAAGATGATTCTGTATGATTGTCTGTCTCACTGTTTTTGTGTTGTGAAGGACTGGAAAACTATCCAGGGACACTCGTAATCAGCTGGGCTTGGCCCCACCTTGGGGAGACATTTGGGTTTCAATAAGTTCGCTTGTTATTGCAATAATTTTATTGGATACCATAAAGTCACATCACATGTGATGAATATTGATAAGAGGCAGGCAGGGTTCCACCACTTGTTCAGTACTGTTGTCACATGTGCAAAATAAGTTTACTTAAAACAGCTGCATCATTCATTTTCACATACAGTATACTCTTCTGTTTGTGTGCTCAACTGTGGTGGGTATTGGACTTGACCATTAGGTCATACAACACATCAAATACAAGAAAATCTGATCCTGATCTGAGATCTGAGTGGTAACTTCCAGTTCCAGGTAAAAGTATCCAATATTTAAGTCAAGTAAAAAAAAGCCAAAAAAAGAAGCCAAAAAAAAAAGGTGAAAGGTATGAAAGGTATCTAATCTCCAGCAACAGAGCAAATAACCGAAAACATAACACTTCAATGACGACTAAATATTCAATTAGTGCCGGTTATTTTCTACCAGGTTGTGCCTCCATCTGGGTAACAGCTGAGCATGAGTGCACGTGTGTCTGTGATTGTGTTGTGTGTTTCTGTGACCTCAAAATGAAGTATTAAAAGTAAAAGGCTGTGTGCATTCTTCCTTGTGTTTTTCACTCTCTCACACACACACCCTTAGTTTATACACTTACAATGGCATCATTACTACAATAATGCTATATGTAAAGACCATATGTTCAATTTAGTAACCGCCAAGATATCATTGATCATGATTGTGGTGGTGGTGATGATGATGATGTGTGCATAAGG
This sequence comes from Parablennius parvicornis, assembly GCA_900302745.1. Taxonomy (NCBI): domain Eukaryota; kingdom Metazoa; phylum Chordata; class Actinopteri; order Blenniiformes; family Blenniidae; genus Parablennius; species Parablennius parvicornis. Next base: position 2,079 of record OMNM01024717.1, on the reverse strand, counting down.
AGCAAATCTGCAGGGTGGGGTTCATTGTGTGACTCATTTCGTTGTGTAGCACATAGGCGTGTATAGATGTTATCCATAACTCAGTTTATGCACATTTTGGTTTAGCGTGTATTGTTCATGAGTTCAATTTATTGAAAATGTGAAAAATACATGTTCATTTAGAGGGTGTCAGACTTACTGTGCCATGCTTCATTTTTAGCCTACACATATTGAGTATTGAGATTTCTTTTTTTTTCTTTTCTTTTTTTTTTTCCAATTTCACGTTTGTTAGAGTTCCAACATATTTATTGCTTGAGAGCAATGATTCATTGATTTTTAGACCAATAAATGACAAAAAAAGGGCAGACTTACCTGTGAGGAGAAGCCAAGCAGAGGGAGAACAAGGCACATGGAAAACAGAGAGAGCAAGACAATATTAGAAACATTACTAAGCAACATATGGCCTGTGTTTCCACACTCGACTCCTCTGAAACCATGTAATGATCTTTATATGAAAAGACTTACTTCACAGCACTGCAAGATGACCGTAAATCCAAAGTCACATTATTCTGCACCACAGTAATTATGTGACTTGCATGCATGTCAACAGTTAGATGTGTGTCACTGTGGAGTGTGTGTATGAGTATGTGTATGTGTAGGACGGTGCACAGCTTTTTAATGCCACCCAGCAACACAGAAAAGCCTTGTTAAATTCAAGTTGGGAACAGACGTACTCTCCACGCGACCGCAACCTCCCTAC
>OMNM01024671.1:2509-21099 GCA_900302745.1 Parablennius parvicornis | reverse complement strand
TTGTACAACTGAACAGCTGAAGCCAAATGGAGTGATTTACCTACTAATGTTCCTCGTTTTAAGACTTTCCTTCTTTTTATTCAAGTTGCGCCCGTCTAGTTTGAGGACGTTGTCATGAAGTCACTATCAGCTGATAGCATTTTATCTGAGCAGGTTCAAACATGTCTACATTAGTTCGTATTGTTTTTCATTCGAAGCTTGTTACCTTGGATATTCTTTCTGTCAGGCTCTTTTAGTGCAGACCCCGATGTCGTGACTCATTTGTACGAATGAGTAAAGTATAATATTTGACCTTGAATGAATGAACATTCTTCATGTAAATGAGCTCTCAGAAACAAATGTTTGTTTTGTCTCCTTTTTATTGTTGCCTGTTTTCTGTTTAGTTTTTTTTTTTTTTTTTTATATATTAAAGCTATGGTGTTTTGTATGGGTAATGTGAAAATGTGCTTTTCTATGATTATTTTTGTGTTGGAAAATAAGGAGTGAAAAACACTTTTACCTTCTGAGAAATAAAAAGAAACGTTTGATAATCACATACCCAGAGTCTGCGTGTGAAAGGTGTATTTTCCTCGAATTTTATGTTGGTATTAAATGTCTGATTTTTCTGTTTTGTATCTTTCGACTTCTTTGAAAACTGGAGTCGACTGCTTTTATGTTGCTTAGACAGTAACTTTGAAAGTAGCTTTGAGTCAAAAGATTTCACAGCTTGGTTGTTTTTTTTACTGAAAACAAAATCTCTTTTAACAGCCTCTTCAGTACTTGGTCATAATCTGCAACAAGACGAGCACAGAAAAAACAAAACGAGGTTGTTTTATTTTTTAGCTTCAGGTTGCGATGCGGGTAAATCAGACTGCGGCTCACCGTGTTGACCCAGCCGATGTAAGAGCTGACTTTTGTGAAGACGGTGGGCTTCTGGACGACGTTGCAGCCCTGACCCGAGCCGAAGCTGACCACGCCGTGGACATCCCACGAACCGTCGCTGTTCTGGCAGTTCAGAGGACCACCAGAGTCTCCCTGTGGGTCAGCGCACGGTGTCAGCGTATATGCAGACTCAGTGGTTAATTTTAATCTAATTCTGCTTACATTACAGCCCGCAGTGATGCCGTCTCCTCCAGCGCAGACCATCTTGTCCGTGGCCAACACGCTCCACCAATCCGGCTGGGAGCAGATGTCATGGCCCACGACCGGCAGGAGAGCCTGCTGCAGGATGTCTGCTGCAGGACCACCGGCTGTGGAGGACGCAGAGAAGTAAATAAGGTAGGAGACCACACGAAAAAGAAGTGATCGCGTGTGTGGACTGACAGCAGTGCTATCCACTCTTGTCATCCAGTTTCTAAAGTCTGCTATTCCCTCACTGTGTTTACATCCAGTCAAGTAACCTGTGAATGTTACAGTACAACAAAAAAAAATAATCATCATCTAAAAGTAGTTGTTTTGGAAAAATATATCCACCCAATTAAACACTAAATAGTTCATATTGGTGGAATTGCTGAATAACATTTATAATGATTACTTTTTATGTTGAACCGTGAAATCTTTGTATATTATTTACACAACTGGACCTTTTTTGTGAAGTTTACTTAACCCCACCCCTCAAAAAAAAAAAAAAAAAAAAAAATTCAGAGTAACTGATTAAATGGTTAATTAGAGGCTTGCTGGTTGAATCAGTATTGAATCCAACCAGCCGGCACTGTTCTTGATTAGTGTGTGATGAATATTTGTCGTTGCTTTCACTTCACTGAATAATGTTTTGGCTGGTGTTTCCCTCAGCTTACTCGTTCCTTCCAAAAAGTTGGGTTTGAAGTTAATCATTTGCTCAAGGTGTGAATATGTGACGTCTGTATCTCTTTGCCACATCATGGACTGTTGGACTGTCCAGCCTGCTACTGCTCAAAGTCTGGGATTGGCCACAGTTATGGTACATGTGTCCTACCCTGATACGTTGATTCACATTGATCACAGTCTACACAAAACCGACCAACATGTAAGGCGGTTTTTTGAGCAACATTCGGAGTAACGTGGTGATCCATTTTGTGATGCGATTACTCACTGGAGAGCCGCCCCCAGCCAGTTACGAAACATGGGGTATCATGGGACAGGATAACACCCTGGTCGGGGAGGCAAGCAGGCTTGATTGTATCAGAGAAGGTGACGGGGGAGGGAAGCTTGATCAGAGCAATGTCATTCCTGTAAAAGGTGAACAAAGACTCATAATCAGGTAGCTACTCCATAATGTGTTGCGTTTTTCCATTTATATTCATATTTATAGTGTTACCTTACTCCATAAGAAGCCCAGAAAACTAACAGTGACTCCTGTTACCCAGTGGCGGCCTGCGAGAGATGATATTGAGTGTGTGCGGTTTGCCGTTACCGGCTGAGCAGGATGTTGTAGTCTTCGTGGGTGATGATTGTTGTTGCCCTGTGTGCGACGGAGCCCTCCTCACTGGCCTCCAGGCTGTGTTTACCCAGCTGCACTCTGTAGTTGTAGCGGTCACTACGGGATGACAGGTGATACGACGTTCCCTCGATGGGGTTAGACTCAGTATTGACTGTGAGACCAAAACTGTGATTAAACTGATGGCGGACTGCAGTCAAACTGATGCACGGTGGTTTGGGTTACCAGACAATTGTTAACTGACCTCACTGACTAATCGCATACATGGCAATTTTCAGCTCCCATACATAGCAATTTCTTTGAGATTTCAAAGTTTTATGGAGTTTATTCATGGCGGGCTATGATCCAGATAGTGGAAGAAAAACTCTGTTTCATATTTGTATATATCATTAAGTTGGATTCCAGGCTTTCGGTGCAGAGTTTGCACTTTCTCCGTATGTGTGTAAAAGTTTTTAACAGGTACCCACAGTTGAAATAAACTGGTGAAGCCAAAGTGAGTGAATTAGATTATGACTGTTGCACTACTGGTGACCTCTCCAGAGGTGAACCAGATATGGATGGATGGATGGATGGATGGATTTTTTTTGTATCCTTTTTTTGTATCCTTTATGAATTTGATTATTCTTCAGTGTCTGAGGTTGTGGCTTGACAAATAAAAATGGTGCTTAACAAGTCATCACTTTGAAACTACTCTTTAGAATATTTTCAGGGATTGTTTTCAATCAGTAACTACTGAAGTAGTTGAACCAGTCACATATTATTCGACTTATGGCCTGCTGAATATAATCTCCTATTTTTTTCAAGCTTTGTAGCCTCAAAACTTTACTTTAAAGCATTGCATTTCTAATATGTGCAGATATATCATATTAGAATAATCTATATAATAGACTGTATATAAAAAATAATGAAATTTGGTTCAAACTGATTTGTTTTGATCTGTTTTTATCTTTAGATTACTATAAGAAAGTTTAATATGTGTGAAGCCTCAGTTAATCTAATTTGTAATGATGTCCCCATTCATGTGACAAGCAGGTCCTAGAGGTGGAGAATACTTGGCAGGTGTGTTGACATTGGTAGAAAAATGAATGGTGACCAGTTCTTTTTTGGACTGGTAATCACTTCAACAAAATCAAGAAATTGACCACAATTTGATTACACACATTTGCTGCTTCAATGTCAGGATTTGCAAGGTTGTCAAATCATTTAAGAACATTGATCACCTTCCACAGCTTCGATTGTGTTGCACTCACTTGATGCAGTGAGCAGCAGTGAGAATCCACTCAGAGGAGATGAGGGAGCCTCCACAGACGTGACTCCAGCGCCCACTGCTGTCCGACTGGAGTGAGACCTGGGGGGAGGGAAGAAAAGTACATCTTAAAAAAAAAAAAAAAAAAAAAAGTGAATTCATTAAAAAAAAATTCTAGAAATTCTGTAGAAGTCTTTTAAATCCTCTTTAATTGTATAAAATATAAATAGATGAATTATATTCTATCCACTAAATGACAAACAACGGGAGCCACTTATTTGATTTGATACTGTGTTGGAGTTCATGCTGTACAGCAGTTGTAAAAAGCCTTTTTTTGGGGTACATCTTTACCTGCCAGGGCCAGCTGTGAGGCGTGGCGTCCTCCCCTGCCACCACTCTGCTCAGCGCGGGAGGGAAAGTGGAAAGGCCGCAGCCATAGACTATAGGACAATATTAGCAATGTTTGCAATTGATAGCTTTCATATTTCCACGTAATGAGTGATAATGAACCATTGCTGCTACCATAAAGTGTCATGAATATTCACCTCTGGGACATATGAGCCATTATGATCTTCAGCATTAGCAGAAAATGCATATTTCTTAAATTTGGTGTTCACTTGAGATCACTAACTAGCTGCATGCTGTATGCATTTTCTTTTTGGCAATTAAGAGACAAGTTGAAGACTTTCTTACCACTAGCTACCAAAACAGAAAGAACCACCAGCCTCCTCATGCCTGATGATCTGTGTGAGAGTGGATGCATACCTATGTGTTAAAACCTGACCGGTATTTATACTGTGTGCAACGATCTTGTGCCGAGTGTATAGACCTTTCTGGGAAACCTGATGTGCAGAAGCAGAAAGTCAAACAAGTGGTGGTGAGTGAGGACACAGCGGGCGCTTGATAGGAAATTCCCATCAGTGTTGCCACTTTGTGAAACCTGGAACCATTCCTGCTATTTAAAGATCGTGCATCAAACATACTTGTTTAGATCCTGACTAAAGTAAAACCACCTTTAATGCTGAGGTATCAGTCTTTACATTTATTGGTTTCTGTACGTTCAGAAAAGTAGCGACTTTACAGTTAAAAAAACAAAACAAAACTCAAGTAACACAAAACTTGACCTTAATTTCTTTATTATACTCGTGCATGTCGTTTTCATCCCCAACAGACTGTTCTCTCAGTAAGCTGCCATTTTCTGTGAAAAAAAGAATAATAAAAGAATGAATTAGATTTAGTACAAACAAATGCTTAAGTCACGTTCAAAATGTGTCTTTCATTGAAGAATGAGAATAAAATGAGTTACGGCGCTGATCCAGTCGGCGTAGGCGGACACTCTGGTGAAGACAGTGGGCTTCCTGATGAGGTTGCACTTGAGACCAGAGCCGAAGCTGACGATGCCGTGGACCTCCCAAGAGCCGTTGGCTGCCTGACAGTTCAGGGGGCCGCCGGAATCCCCCTGAGGCCATCGAGAGAGGAGAACTTAGGTCAAAACTCCTCAGCTTGGTTTTTATTCCATGAAACTGACATTTATACATTATATCTAAACTTGATTATTTTACTTGGATTTTTTTTGTATCCTGATATTAGATTTTGGCCATTTTACTGTTTCTTTCCTGTCTTATTGTATCTCATTTCCATATTTTCATTTTACTTCAAATATGTTTATTAGTTTCAGTTCTATCTGGTTTTTATGATAAGTTTTATATTATTATTATTGTTGTTGTTGTTGTATCTTAATGTTTTTTGGTTTGAATTTATGATTACTTAGTTTCTCCCCTTATTATCTCCTTATTGTATATTTGTCTTAATTTTAGTTTTAAGTACCTGATAATAATGCTTAGTTGCAAGTGTAGTATTTGTGATTCATAACGTCATTTGTTGTTGTTGGACAGGCACCTAAAAGATATGATCCTTTTCCTAATGCTTATCAGTGTATGAAACTAAAACAACAGTGTTTACCGGTACATATTTCTCTGTACATATTTGTGTGACTTCACTGCATGGAGCTATGTGCTTGTGTTTCAGACTCACGTTGCATCCAGACATGACTCCGTCTCCGCCTGCGCAGACCATGGTTTCCTTCACCTGGAAACTCCACCAGTCAGGCTTGCTGCAGGTAGCGTAATCCACCACAGGCAGGAGAGCCTGTTGCAGGATGTCAGCAATGGGACCTCCAGCTGTGAGGAGGTGGGATGCATACCAAGTTATATTTAGCTGAGGTGGAAACCACGGAAGTCATGAACTATCCTCCTCCCATGCTGTTTTTTTTTTTTTAACTCTATACAGCACATGAGAGAAAAAACTCAACCACTAACATAACACTGTATACTTAATCCCAATAGATTCATTCATTTTTTTAAAGGATTCTCAGCTACCTTATTAAAGTGAGTTTGTCCTTACAATATAAAACAGTTTGTTCACTCACTGATGAGGCGACCCCACCCGGTAACGTAGCACGGCTCATCATGAGAGAGGATGACCCCAGCAGCAGGAATACATGCAGCCATGATGGAATCAGAGAAAGTAACGGGGGACTCCAGCTTGATCAGGGCGATATCATTACTGGAGAGGAAACACATGGATGTGATTTGATTGATTTTATTTTTTTTCACCTACAATTCATAAACTCCATTCTTAGTGAGAGGTAGTATTTTTTACCGAATAAACAGGGAGCTCCAGTTCTCATGGACAATGATGTTGGAGGTGCCCATGAACACAGCATTCTCCTCCGTCTCTACCAGATTGTGCTTTCCCAGGGCCACTCTGTACTCCCTATCTGTGCTATAAGTTGACGAAGCAAAATTTGAAGCTGTCAATGCACAAGCTCACAAGAGACATTAATTAAAACATTCCTCCAGTGAACCTAAGTGATAAACCCATGTGCTTTTAACCCATGGCTGATGACTGCAGGAGATATGTGTGTTGTGTTTTCATACCTGATGCAGTGAGCAGCAGTGAGGACCCACTGGTTAGAGATCAGAGTACCTCCACAGGTGTGTCTCCACTCACCCTCTCTGTTGTACTGCAGGGAAATCTGAAACATGCATAGCAAATGTTTTTAATAAAATTCATTATATTAGAGTTTATAGTTGATATTTGCATGATACAAGTGATAATACAAGATATGCCTCTTATATCAGTCATTTTCAAACCCATGTTGCCCTTTGTGTCACATCATAATTGAGACCATTGATGCATTGTTGGTCTTTCTTAATTCCTCTGCATGTTTTACCTGCCATGGCCAACTGTTAGGCCTGACATCGTGTCCTCCAACAACCCGACCCACTGCCGGGGGGGATGTGGGCTGGCCGCACCCATAGGCTGCAGGGACAAATGAAGATCACACACAGTAGTTACACTGCATACAGGCTGGGATGTCATCTGAAATACAGAGACAAGTGGCTGTAGTGTCTGCAAATATGAATAAATAAATAAATCTTTACCCCCAACAACAAAAAGAGCAAGAACCACAAACTTCATCATGTCTGCACCACCCGAGTTTGAATGCAAGGCCTGATATATTTATACTTTTCACAATGTTATGCAACCAGCAAAAAACTGTATCAACTTCTTGGAAATTTGCTCTTTGATAGATCTTAATGTTGGGGTGGAGCTTTGGACTGCAGCACTGACAGACATGAAACGGGAAACGAGCCAAGGCCAAAGTCTTAAATTGTATATATTTATTTGTTTGGCTACTCTAATCTATGAAAGAAATGTACCACATCTCAGCAGCAGTTGGAGCTCACTCCCCCCCAAAAAATAACTTACTTCATATCAAATCTAACACACAAGTGTTTTTTGTTTTAGAAAAATAAAATAAAAGCAGACTTTTTGAGGTGTTTCTCACACATACACTGTTGAGCCTGTATTTTATGAAATAAACATCATTATTATAAACTACATGACACTGTACACATATATGGATGTATTTGGTTACAGTGACATAACTTTTTTCCACAATTCGGTTTATCAAAAGAGAGTTACATCATGAAACATCACTGCTGAATATATGCGAATTTTAAATGACATATTTTAGATTTAAAAACATTTCCAACAATAGAGAAAGTAAATTATCTTCCATAGCAAGTAAATCAATGAGAAGTGGCAGTACTCATCTCATATTGATAGATTTTATTTATATTAGATCCTGTTAATTTCATAGAAAAGACACTATATATATGTTAATAATACTATGGCTCGTGTTATGAAGAGAACAGTTCAACATTAATATGTAAATAGGATAAAGCACTCCTAGAAGATGGTGGGTGAATTAAGCCCCAGAAGTCTAATTTGAGAATTTCTTGATAAGTATTCTCTTACACATCAAAATCAACATGCAACAATGAAAATCATAAATATACAATACAAAGAAAGTCAGAATACAAAATATATTGAAATGAATACACAAATATCTGACTTTATAGTCAGACGACTGATGGACTCCAGTAACATCTGTGCGGTTCACATCGGGGTAGAGTGGCGGAGATAAGGTGTATTTGGAGCTATCTGGGGTCACTTATCTCCAAGGTTGATTTATTTTTCCCCACCACGCTATCCTGGCTGCGGTAAATGTGAGGTCACACCTTTGTGCCCTCTGAAGAAGTCTCCTCCAGCACTATATAAAGAGGAGCGGGTCACTGTGAATGCCACTGAAGACAGTCACAATGAAGTTCGTGATCTTGGCTTTGTTCGTTGCTGGTGGTAAGCGAATATTCTTTCTCCGACTCGAAGACAATGCACTGGTTTTTCATATTGCTTTCAATGTTCCAACAACACTGTTAATCACCATATTATTTCTACTTTTACCTAAAGCCTACGGGTGCGGCCTGCCCACCTTCCCCCCAATTCTCTCCAGAGTGGTTGGTGGAGATGATGTGCGCGCAAACAGCTGGCCCTGGCAGGTATGCACCTTTCAAATTTTCTTTCAAAAAATCAGTGACTTCATTGAACGATCAAACTATAGACCAGCGATTAACCACTGTTTGTTCTCCTCAGGTGTCTCTGCAGTACCAGAGTGGCAGCAACTTCTATCACACATGTGGTGGCACTCTGATTTCCAGCCAGTGGGTCCTCACTGCTGCTCACTGCATCGGGTGAGACAAAGCCTTCCTTTTATATTTTGATAGGATCGCAGAGTGGACAATATAGTTGGTATATGAAAAGCACTATGCTCTTACATTTGTTTAACCTATGTGACTCCTTTATTTCATACACAGAAGTCCCTCTTCTTCATCTCCTATAAAGATTAATCTAATTTAGATTTGTGTTTGCAGGTAGGCGATTTAGGGTTACCAAATTACCTCAACCACATGTTCTTTTTTCCTACTTTATGAGAAAACTGGAGAAAAAAAAAACCTAAGCGGCAGGAAGAACATGCAACTTCCATTTTGGGTTATTTTTTGCTGTGAGGCTACAACACCTGTGCAGTCAGTCACAGATGTTTTAACGCTAATCCAACAAGCGAGTAAAGCAGTACAGTTAGGTTTTCACTTACTTTGAGTGATATAATTGAGGAGAATAATAATAATTGGAAAATACTGGATTTTCAAGCATAAAATGCTGATTTGGAGACAGGTTGGGTGGCAATAAATACTTTGTGGTAGCAGTATGATTAATTCTAATGCTTGTTTCCTTGATTTTTTTTTTTTTGTTTTTATGTGGCCGAGCAGAAGCCGCACTTACAGAGTTTACCTGGGAAAGCACAGCCTGAATAACAACGGCGAGTCCGGCTCCATTGCCATCACCCCCTCTAAGCTTATCGTCCACGAGAACTGGGACTCTTCCAGAATCCGGTGGGACATAGCACAGAGTCCAAAATAAACCAGAGCTGCCGTATAAGCAGCTGTGACTATTGAAAAGTTTTATATCCATGTTATCAATAATGATACATTTCTAAATGTGGGATTTTGTAATCTTGCTCCAGTAATGACATTGCCCTGATCAAGCTGTCCAGTCCCGTCAAGCTCTCCAACACCATCATGCCCGCCTGTCTTCCCTCTTCTGGAGAGATCCTGTCTCACAACGCTCCCTGCTACGTGACTGGCTGGGGACGTCTCTGGAGTGAGTACCAACAAATACCAAGTGTTCAAGTCACTCTGAGACCTGTCGGCCTCAATATCCTTCATTTTTTTTTGTCACACTGATGTTTCTTCAACAGCTCAGGTTTTCTCAGTGGTTTCTCAGTTTCCCTTTACACTTTGAAATCAGGATCCTGTTCAACTATCACTTCAATTGTATCTCAGCTGTTCACTTTAGCTTGGAGCTCTATGTTGTTGGACTTTCTGTAACTCATATTGTGTGATTGTCTTCAAAAGCTGGTGGTCCCATTGCTGACATCCTGCAGCAGGCCCTCCTCCCCGTCGTTAGCTACTCCACCTGCTCCAAGTATGACTGGTGGGGCAGTCTGGTCACCAACAACATGATCTGTGCTGGAGGAGACGGAGATCTGGCCAGCTGCAACGTGAGTCTGACCCTCCAGACGACGTCAGATATAGAATCATGAATAGTTTTTGGTTAACATAACATTCATCTCTGTTATCCTCTAGGGAGACTCTGGTGGTCCCCTGAACTGTCAGAACTCTGATGGCTCCTGGGATGTCCACGGAGTGGTGAGCTTCGGCTCCAGCATGGGCTGCAACTACTACAAGAAGCCCTCTGTCTTCACCAGAGTCAGCGCCTACGTGTCCTGGATCAACAACGTGAGTGGAAATCATAGAATGTGTTAAATATTAAATCCTTCAGTGGAGCAGAGCTTTCCTATGCTGGTCTTTGGAGACTAAGACTGTTTCTTAGATTGATATGCTCCAAAGTCCTGATTCAAGTCAATGGTTTGTGGTGAGGCTTTTGCAAAGCTTGGTGATGAAGAGCTGTTAGACATATCAAATGTGGAAAGCTGGGAAACGGTGTTCTTACTTACTGGCTTTACAATGGAAAGGAAAATTTTAACTTCCCATCTAAACATTGTCATTTCAGTATGTGATTAAGAAGTGATGTTTTAAAGGTTGATTTTTTTTTTTGCTCTTCTTTTCCAGGTGATGACCCTGCACTAAAGTGTGAACTAGTTTCTGTCAGACGTACTAGTTAGTTGACAATAAAGAATACAAAACTCATACAGTGTGTTGTCATTTCTTAATCAAACCTGTTGTTTGTTTGATTTGTGTTCAAATCAAAAATAAAACCAATCAAATGTTATTGATGGAAAGTTGCACAAACTCCCTGCCATACATTCATTATGACAAATATGTAAATCTACAATTTCATCGGTTCAGATCTCTCATGAGATAATTTAGAGATATTTCCGTGTTAGATCATGAATCAAATAGTCACACCATCACAACAATGCTCGTTTAAACTGCCTCATATCTATTAATCAAACATTAGTTGATTTTATTTCCCATGGCCTATTCATCACAGATGGTAAACATGAAATGTATGTTTGGGATCATCTTCATAAAATAACATATTAATCAGATGCAAGCAACAACATATGTGGGCTTTGAAAGAAAATCACAAAAAGTAATGAATTAGTTCAGTTTTTTTATTCAAACTAATCTCTTCTTTGAGCACTCTCTCAAATATTTATGACATTTCGCTTAGGAGAATTCTCCACTTTTGGGAAATAGTCATGTATCTCTTGCTTATTTTGTACTTTACTCATATTGATGAGGTCGGAATGATCCATCCATGCTTTTCCAAAAGAAACTTTGAGCTGTGCTCTTATTGGAGGAGCTTATTTCTACAGCAATGAAAACAAAAATACCCGGACTTCATCTGATCTGCCAAGTGCACGACATCATAAGATTGCAAGATGCACCATAAAGTGCGATTCAAAGGTGAAAACATCCAAAGTCCAATCAGGGTTTAAGAATAAACGTTTTTACTTTCACATCCTGGTTGTTAGCGACTGTTTCAGTGACCTCTAGTGGTCGGAAAAATGTATTGCATGACTTTGGTTTAAAACGAATACACTTTTTTAAAGCATTGTCATATGTCCATAAATTGTGTTGTTCAACTGAAATAATCGAATTAGAAGTTTTCATGTAAGTATGTTGAGTATTAATGTGGAGAAAAGAAAAATAAATCACTCAAATGCAATGACATTGCAAACGAATAGTCGCTAGCATGACTTTACAACTTTAAAAATGTTCCGATTGACACTTGAACAACTGTAGTTGAAGTGAATTATATGGGTAACGAAAATGATCCGTTGTTATTGGAGATATATTCAGTCCCTCCAGGACCTCTGATGGAGGAGCACGTGCAGGAAACGCGAGGTGGTTTGGCTCACGTTTTTCATTAAGAGGACTGAACAGGTGAGGACCACTCTGGTGTATATTTATCTATTTTTTTATTAGCACGTTTCTTCCTGCGCACACTCTGACAAAACTAATTCACATCCAGCACATTTAGTGACAACAGACTGTGTTTTACATAAACTGAAAGATGTCTTTACTGCAAGATTTACAAGTCAGACGAACAGACAATCCTTCAGAGAAAGCTCACTGTATCAGATACCGTGAGGACCTTATGTAATTGAACACCCTGATATTTTGCAAGTTCTCCCACTTAAACATTGTGGAGGAGTCTGAAATGTATATTGTAGGTGCATTTCTACTGTGAGAGACAGAATTTAAAAAAAAAATAATCAGGAAATCACATTGGATGATTTTCAAATTGTATTTTCTTGCTGCACATAAGCATTTGAACACCTGAGATAATCAGTGTTTATATCTGGTACAGATGCTCTGATTGAGGGAAGGAGGTTGTTCCAATTAGAGGTCATACATTTCCTGTAATTCTTGACCAGGCTTGCACACACTGCAACAGGGATTATGACCCACTCCTCCACACAGAACTTCTCTTGATATACCAGGTTTCGCTGAGCAACATGGAGTTTCAGCTCCCTCCAAAGATTTAATATTGGATTTAGGTCTGGAGACTGGCTAGGCCACTCCAGAACCTTGATATGCTTCTTACAGAGCCACTCCTTGGTTATCCTGGCTGTGTGCTTCAGGTCATTGTCATGTGAAAGACCCAGCCACAACCCATCTTCAATGCTCTGACTGAGAGAAGGAGGTTGATGCTCAAAATGTCACAATACAAGGCCCCATTCATCCTCTCCTTAATACAATGCAGTTGTCCTCTCCCCTTAGCAGAAAAGCCCACCCAAAGCATGTTTCCACCCCCATGCTTCATAATAGGGATGGTGTTCTTAGGATGCACTCATCCTTATTTTTCCTCCAAAGAGTTTATACCAAAAAGTTTTATTTTGATCTCATCTCACCACATAACTTTCTTCCATGCCTCCTCTGGATCATGCAGATGGTCATTGGTAAACTTCAGATGGGTCTGAACACGTGCTGACTGTAGCAGGGGAACCTTCCGTGCAATGCATGATATTTAAACCATGATAGCGTAGTGTTTTATCGACAGTAACTTTTGAAACTGTGGTCCCAGCTCTATTCGGGTCATTGACCAGCTCCTGTCGTGTAGTTCTGGGTTGTTTCCTGACCTTTCTTATCATCCATATTGCATCCACACCAGGACTATTTACATTGTCCATACTGTTGTTTTATATGTTATTTTAGTATTTAAGGTAGTCTTTTATTTTGCTTAGTCTTGTAGTTTTATTCTTTATCTACCCTGCACCATGGGTCCGAGAGGACTGAAATTCACTTGGATCGGTGATACCCCACACCAGGTGAGATCCTGCATGGAGCCCCAGTCCCAGGGAGACTGACAGTCATCTTTAGCCTCTTCTATTTTCTAACAATTGCTCCAACAGTTGATCTATTTTCACCGAGCTGCTTGGCAATTTCCCTGTAGCCCTTTCCAGCCTTGTGGAGGTCAACAATGGTGTCTCTGGTGTCTTTTGACAGCTCTTTGGTCTTGCCCATGGTCGTAGTTGGAGTCTGACTGACTGTGGGGTGGACAGGTGTCTTTAACGAGCTCAAACAGTTGCTAATCATTTAGATTAATAAGTGGAGTAGAGGTGGACTTTTGAAAAGCAGAGGGTAACAGGTCTCTGAGATATACAGTAGAATTCTTGCTGATTGGCAGGTGTTCCAATACTTATGTGCCGCAAGAAAATACAAATCAATTATTTAAGAATCGTGCGATTTGATTTCCTGAATATTTATAAAATTCTTCTTTCACAGTGGAAAAGCACATACAATATGAAGTTCAGGCCCCTTCATAATTTCCAAGTGGGAGAACGTGCAAAATCGCGTGTGTTCAAATACTTATATTTGGTGTTAATTTTGTTGTATTGACCAACTCGTGGTGAATGTGTTGAACAATCTGGCAGAAAATTCTACTTGAAATTCAGGGGAAAGTGAAGTAGTCAAGAAAACATCTTTTTTCAGTACACATTTGCTTGTACACTGTGAACAGTGGACCACATTTCTAACTTATTTTAAAAACACATTTTTGCAATGTTATATCAATATAATTCAAATTGTGCTGCATGGTGAGATCTCTTGTATATATAAAACATATTGACAGTATTAGAATATTATTCAGTTTGAATTTAAATAAAAAATACATTTTAAGGAATCATACTTCATGTTGTTGACATTGAAAACACATTGAAACCGTTGAGAATTAACAACTGGTTTCAAATATATTCTTATTAAAATAAGTTGTTTTCTTCTTGTCCTCTCTACCCAGAATTGTCCGTCTGTGTATTAAAATCGGTTTCCTCTCTCTTGTTAATGATGATTGAGCCATATCTCTGTGTGCCTTTTTTCCATAGCTGCTTCACAGATGTTTTATTTAAGCTTCAGATAAACCTCGTAGACTTTTCTGGCCAAGAGTTATTCCTCATTGCTGCCTTTTTTTGGTAAGTTACAAAGTTCAAACTTTTAACGTTTTATCAAATGTTGCTTCTGTTATAGATGACATAGTGAAGACGTCTCAAAGGTTGGGATGTGTAAAATGTGATGGACGATAGTTATCTCTATTAGGCCAAACTGACGTGCTTCAAGGATATGGATTTTATAAGAAAATTAACTATTTATCTCTGCGTTAGGTTAAATAAAGTAATAAACATGAATTTGAAATGTCTATATGATTTATCTTGTCACTACTATAAGGGATTGTTGGAGCACAAAATGTCATCGTCTCTTCCCGTGCAATGCTATTTAAGGAGTGTCGGGACTTTCAAAGTGTTTTTACTCGGAGCACGATTTTACCTGGATGCACTTCATGATGCAAACTAACTTTGCCTGTCTTCAGTCAGGCATTGAGATTTGAATCTTTCTTTGCAATGACAAAACATTTTGTTTGAAATTGTAATTCATATATTAGATGCATTGATATGCATTGCCTCAAATGCCTGGAGAGCAGCTCAAATCTTTCTCATCACACAGCAAGGACAATACTCCTCCGTTCCTCTGTTTGTGAAATATCCTTTTATATATTTATTAGGTTTTTTGACTCATAGAAATCGGTCTTATGTTTGAGCAGTTTTCTATATTATTTACCAATGAGCGAAAGCAGCGTACAACCTGGACAAATCATCAGTCCATCAATGGTCCATCATAGAGACACAGACAGTCTCCTATCCCTTATTTTCTAAAATAGCACAATGGGCAGTGTTTGCTCAGGTGACACAGAAATCAAATTTCTCCAGATCGTATTCTTAGAATAATGATAGTTGCCTATAACTACGATGGCTGACCTTCCCCAGGGATCAGACATAAAAATGGACAGACTCCATTGTTATTCCCATTTTCACATTACAGGTTATTTAGTCAAAACCCCAATTACTGTGTTGTCTCTCACCAGACAGATCTAATTTATAACCATGATGGTTTATAGTAATTATTAACAGCGACCCACAGTGCCCCCCCCTCCTTTTCTTTGCTCCAAGGGCTCATTTGCATGTTAATTATCATCTGTAACACAGGAAAACTCATCAGAGCCCAACGAGCAACCTTATCTTTCACAGATCTTGCGTCAGCATCCCTCCGATGTGATCAAATCATTCACGTTATTACAATATGACACCTCAAGCGTGAACATTCTTGTTAACTTTAGAAAAAAAAAAGATAATATTATGCTCCTATTTACCTTTACAAAAGATATTCTGTGCAGGAAATTCATTATTAGTGTGACAGAATTAATACGATTAACATATGTTTTAATTTAGAGCCATTAATACGATTATTCTCGAAAGATGGTCCAAATACCTTCCACAGTATGGAAAAACTAGAGGTCATGATTTTGGTATGTACATTTTGAGAGGTAAGATCAAGTATTTAGCTTATTTGAAGAAGTAAATGTGTCAAATCAATAAATTTAAACTATTGCTTTGTGAAATTGTCAAACTACAATAAAAATACAATGAAAATATTGAGCAATAGCACCAATATGTGATTGAAAGTGTTTTAATGGTCACAAATGGGACAGTATAATGGAAATCTGAATACCGTCCTGCAGTATTATGCAATGCTTTTTTCTTTTCTTTTTTTGCAATGTTCTTTATATATTAATGACCTAATTTTTGCATTTCATGTTTGTTTTTTTTGCAACCAGCTAATAGAATTTCCTAAAACACCACTTCTCTCCACGAGGCCATGTGAGCTCCACGACACAGGTAAAACACATTTTCCATGACATGATGCATTTTATCACAACTTCAGTCTGGCAAGTTCTTTCTTGCATCGTTTGTTGGTTTTCGCAGTATTTTGTTTTGCCAGAAGATGGCGACAGAGATCTGCACAGCAGCACTTTCACGCAGAGCAAAAAGATGCTTCCAGTTTACTTCATACGTCTGATCTGAGCAGGGATTGGGCTGCAGTGGCGCACATGACTGCAGTTGCTTCTTTTCAATTAGTATCCAGTCATTCATAAAGTTAACAAAATTAATGAAAGGCACAAGCTTTAAAATGGCCAGACTGAGGAGGAAGGTTTTGCTCCTTTTCGTCTCCTTTCAAGTTCATTTTCCGTTTTTACATAATTGGACAAACACCAGAGGGCAAATAAGTTCCTGTTTTATGACGTTAGTTTGTTGCTTTCTTCAAATTATCTGCAGTGGGTTTAACCATTCATCATGCACTCGCTGAAATACTTGGAAATGGACATTTGTACCCTTGAGTGCTGGGGGATATTTGAAGACCTAACAAATTTCCTGGGTTTTTTTTTTTCCATATCGTGCTAATGAAAGTATGCTTTACTTATTTGATCCTTACTAATTCATCACTTTTTTTTTTTAATTTTTCAAAAAGGTTTTTCTTTTTTCTTTTTTGATTTTCAAGTCGAAATCATCGATCAGGTGCACTGACTGAAAGTAAGAAACACATATCTAATCTGCAACAGTGTTCATGTCGTTTCCAGTAAAGTGTCTTTACGTGTAATAATGTTACAAAATTGCACAAATACCTCATTGTTAAACAGAATTATTAAGTCCTATATCCAGTTACTGTCCATAATGTTATTATTGCGCAAGTAACACAACGGAATGCTGAAGTTGCTTGTTATGCTCACTTTGCACACAAGTATTTGTGTTGTGTCTCCGACCAGCTAATGTTTTAGAGAAACGTGTTCAATTCGTGCACAGAAGTATGTATCCTTTCAGCTCCTCACTGCGGTGAGATGACTTTGGTACAATTTAGATTTCCTGGCTCTCTCTCTCTCTCTCTCTGCCTCTCCCTCTCCCTCTCCCTCTCTCTCTCTGCTTTGCCCCTCCGCCATCTGTTCCCATGTCCAGGGGTTAGCAGGCTACTGAATACTACACACCTTGTTTGCCTCAGGGTGTGGGCACAAAATAGTTTGTGCATGAGATGGCTGCTGTGATGAACTGCGAGGGGAGACATGTGGAGTTTGCGAAGACCATTCAAGTTCAGGCGCAGTTCAGTCAACTGTACATGCAACTGAGTGATGCAGTCATTTCGCCGTGCGCAGGCTGCACTCTTTAAAACTACGCTCGCAATATTGCTCATATTTGACTTTATCTTTCAGTTTGTGGTGTAATAACAATCCCTCAATAAAGTGACAGCTGACACGTCAGTTCAGCAGGCGGAGTAATGCCGAAAGAAAACGCAACAATGGTGTTATTTATGAAGTGTTGCTCTATACCACCCTGGTATTAGTCAGGGTTTGCTGGCCAGGGCAGGTTTGCTGCTGGGAAATGGAGTATAAACATAACATTGGGGTAGAAGCTGTTAAGTGGCCCTTCAGCATCAGCTCTGACAATGCATATGACCAGCGTTGAGCACCACTTTGGATCTGAAGAACACGAGTTCAGTTTGCCAAGTGACAGCCGCAGTGACTTCATGCCAGACATCCTCCAAGTCGCCCATAGCCTTTCACTTTGCACTCGCGGGTGTGCTAATCACCTCCTTCAAACACGGCCATGAGATCACAGTCACATTTTCTTGTTGTAAAAGGCCGCTGCGAATGAAAAGAGCTGCAGGTGTGATGTTGTGTTAGTGACATTAAATGTGTTCACTTGTCACCCCCTTGACTTTGTGCGCCTTCGCAAAAAAGGATTATAGGCTGATGAGATCTCATTGTTACCATTCAATAATTTACTGTGCAATATAGACGTTTTATTTGCATTCATATGCACATGTGTAATTCCACTTGTTACATTGTTATGTTTTATTAAATGTGCTACTCGCTGTGTCTGATCTTTATTGGTTTCAGCATTGGGCACATGGTGTAGTAGCGTGTCTGTTTTTGCTTTTAACCAGCGATCCGTCATGGAGAACTATGCACATGAGGTGCTGCAGAAAGTAGCAGAGATAGAAGAATACTGGACATTAAACTTGAATAACGGAAAAAAGGAAATAAGTGTTGGGGAACACATTATTTTTGAACTTTTGGTTGTGTGATTAAAGGTACAGCACGCTAAAACATGTTTAATGTACAACTGATTTGGGGTGAAATGGCACCTTTATCGAAATTGGCTCCGTGGCCTTGGTGATGTCATCATCACCA
>OMNM01024653.1:8766-20283 GCA_900302745.1 Parablennius parvicornis | reverse complement strand
AGGAAAGCAAAAAACTGTGAACAGAACAACTTCGGGAACAAAAAAAGGAAAGCTAGAAGGCCTCTGGTGAGGTTAGTAGGTTTGTTGGAGTGGTCTCGCTAGGAGAAGGGCACAGGTTAGGTTAGTAGAATGAATCATTCCATGGATGGTGGTTAGTTTCACTAGCAGGTTAGTAAAGTTAGTAGTCAAGTTAGTACAGACAGGCAAACGGTAGAGGCAGGGCACAGGTAGGTTTCAAGCACTTGAGTGCTCGTGACCTTCAGTGTTTCTCTATTTCAAGCTCTCTCTCATTCGCTCTCTTCAGGAACACACAAACACACACACACACACACACACACACACACAGACACACACACACGCACACAAACACGCACGCACACGCACACACACACACACGCACGCACGCACGCACGCACGCACACACACACACACACACACACACACACACACACACACACACACACACACACACGCACATGCATGAACACACTCCCTTCTCTCTGCCAAGCTCTGCTGTGCCCCTGCTCATCTGCGTGGGGGGCCCTGCAGGCAGTCTGGGCCCTTACGTGCCCTCTCTTTACACACACACACGCAGATGCACACACTCACACTCACAGGCACACAGAGGAGTTGATGTGTAAGACACGCTCTGATCCTGCATGCTGATGATGAAAGACAGGCAGCCAGGCTCCTGTCTTAGTGCCAGGGGGCAAGACCTGATAGGAACTTGCTGATTCTTGATCGTCCTCCTCCTCCACATCCTCCTTGTCCTCCTCCTCCTCCATCTTCATCACTATTGCAATAATTTGAATTTCACCACCGTGTTTTTGTGTTGCTATTTTACGATCTCATCTGAGACGGCAACTTGTCAGATCATTCTGTTTGCCATTAAGCTGAATTTTGGTTGACACCAGTGACCAGCAAGTTTCCAGCTGGGGTCTAAAGTTCATGATGATTGGAAGTTTTATAGAGGAAAACAGTAAAAGCAGTTGTTTTCCTGAGCGGTAGTCTAATGAACATTCCCATGTATATATAGGGTTGAGTGTAATGCCTCACCCAGTATGGTGGAGTGCAATGCTTCGTGTTTTTACGTGCATAGCCCCCAGCCTCACACCTGGCCTGGCAGGAGTTCTGGTCCCACCCCCCTCCTCCTCTGGCTCTTCTATTAAATCCCCACTGCCACCTCCAGCTCCCCCACCCTCCCTCCATGAGACGGCAGTACAGCACAAGACCCCTTTAAGGGTTTTCAGTCACATAAAATCGCCCTCTTAGTTCTTTGTGAAACTTGTTGCACACATTCCAGTAGATGTTAGAAGAGAGGATGCACCACGTGTATGAGTACGATGCAGATGGTCTGGGCAATGAAGGCATAAATTAGCCTGAGTGAGGAAGTGAGATCCCCCATTGTTCTGATGGATTGCACACACAGAGGCGCACACACACACAGAGACTCGCGCACACACTCTTGCACATACGCATGCACTCAAGCCCTGTGAGTTTGGCTCAAGCAGAAAGATCACACACTCTCTGTCACAGCCTCTCAGATCAGGCTGCCCAGAGCTTCCTGTAATCCCTCCTCTGTAACATTAATTATAAACTGGTGCTTTGTGCCGTGCGGACCAACCGTGACTTTCTCAGGACAATTAAAGTTACTGAGTAGAAGAAGAGGGATTGGGTAGAAAAGGAGGGAAAAAGGCAGATCGGGGGAGAGAGTTTGAGGATTTGACTGGAACTGTATCCAGGATGTGTGAGAGGAGATTTGGAGTCTGTGACTGAGCATTAAAAATGTCGAACTTCAGTCAGTGCAGGGATACGTAATAGGCACGGGAGCATTTTATATTGTCCTGTAAGTGAGGATTTTAGCATAAGCTCTGGTCCTAAAGAGGTGAGAGCTGGTCCCGGTATTTGGTCCCAGTGGGCAAATGCCTGGCAGGGGTTAAAAGTGGATTAGCTGCTCTCTCAGGAGAGTAATTGGTTGATGTGTGGGAAACATGAATTTGTTGTTCTTCTCCATCTTCGAAGGAACACAGCAATTAAAAAAAAAAAAAACATCATATCTTAAACTATGTAAAAAAAAAAAAACATTTCTCAGTACTGTATTTAATTGTTTCTTGAGGCTTGCAACAATTGCTGAAATATTTAATCCACTGGTCTCTGACCTTTCACTGGCCACAAGCCACTGAATTGTGTTTGACTGACGTTTAATTTCTCGAAAAGCATGACTTGCCCCGCTAAGTTCACCTGTGCACTTGATTTCCATACGTGTGAGAAAGAAATTGATAAAATGTCCTGTTGTGTCCTGGCTAAACAAACTGTCCCTGCCATGCCTTATGTTATGTAAGCCATATGTCTTAATGTGACTGCTCTTCTGGAGCTTACTGTGCCAAAGGCAAACCCTTTCAACCTGCTCCTGATCTGTTTGTGACAAGTGGGTTGATTTCTAGATAAGTGGAGGCAAAACGTTTATCAGGGCAGTCAGGGAAGTGGCTCATTTGACAGATGTTGCTATCCCACATCAATCTGAAAGGCTGCTGTTTAATCCTGTTAAGGCACCTTACTCCAGGACATGAGCCCAACGTCCTCAGTAACGCCCTTTCTTTGAACTCTTGACCCTTTGCCATGGGTAGCAAACACATGTACTCTAATCCATGATGATCTCTGCATGTATGATAGAAAGGTTGTATGTAGTTTCAAGAATAGGTACGTGATCCCCTCGTTATGAGCATGGATAATTTATTCCACATCTAAGTCACAAAGTTGATAAGCACCACACAGTTAATTTATTTAATTACATGATTAAACATGTAGACAATGCTGTAATAAAAAAGTTAAAACTAATGATGTTGACAAGAGCTAATTGGAGTCAAGTACAGTGGTCACCGTTTATCGTTGGGCTTACGTTCTAAAAATAACCCACAATAGCCAAAAACCTCCATTTTTTACAATTATTATATATGTTTTAAGGCTGTAAAACCCCTTACCACACACCTTATACATTTTTCTCAGACAGGAATTAACATTTTCTCACATTTCTCTATTGTTTAAACACTCTAAAAGTTCATACCTTCGTAGATTTTAAAACATTAGTGGTGTACAGTATTACAGAATGAAATTAAAGATCAAAACCTGTTTTCAAACATTTGTTTAAGAAATAAAAATAGAAACATTTTCCTATAAATAAATTTGAAATGTTTTAGAAATAACAAATTACATTTTAATGATCAACCTACAAGGTTGGATACATAAGAAATTATTAGTAGTGACTCATGCGTATTTCACAGTTCCTCTGACAGTGACGGCTCAAAACTCCTGGAGTGAAACATAAACTACTTTAGGAAAGGATGAGAACGTCACAACGAGAAATGGATCGTTATGGTAAGTTATGGAACACGCTCTACCTGCTGCTGCATTTAATCCGCATTGGGAAGCATGACAGGCCCTTTAGCCAATCAGGACGCAGAACACAATGCGGGTTCATATGCTGTAAAAAAAAATTTTTTAATTGTAGTTGATCATAGTAAGAGCAATAGCTAAAGGCTTGAAGGAAAAATGAGAACTCTGTTCAATAGTCTGTTGTCTCAAATATTTTAAATATGATATTTTATCATTAACTCCAAGTCTTTTAAATCTGTGTCCACTGAAGTTGAACCACAGGAAGAAGATCCTGAAGGCCCCATAAAACAGATGTGAAGAAAGATGTGCAGTGTTGTTGTTGTATCACTCTTAGAAACAAACAGTGTTTGTAAATCATAATTAGAATTGTTTTTAAGAACAAATCCAGAATTACTGCTGTATTTACTGTGACCGGCAAATTGTGTACTTTAGGTCAAAGTTGTTTGTGTATTTTCATTTTTGATTTGTTTATTGTTGCATTCAGGTAGGCCAATTATAGAAAGTGGATCATTAAAAATGATTATTTCTCATAAAGATAGATGCTGAATTATGTCAAATGTGTTTCCTTGCAATTTCAGAAATTTCTTTGTTTTAGGGCGGAGACAACATTAATTTAATGTCCCTCATACAAGAAACTCTTATGTAAAAATGAGTAATAGTAATTAGCATCGCCATATTTGGGACATTTCATATTGAATTTAGTTATTTTTTCTGTGAAGATGATGAAAAATGAAAGTTTTTTTTTTGTAATTACAGCAATACACAAACTTGTCTTGTTTCTCATACATCAATGTTTTAGATTTCTTTTGCAAACATTGTACAATATTAAACTGAACATAAGTGTCTTGTAGCTCTTCATACTTTTGATTTAAAAAATGTGCCTGAGTGAAATAGCCGAGCCTTTACAGAGCGACCTGCCACAAGTTCATCCACACAAAAAAGGTTCCATTTTATTTACTTTTCAAAAGTTGTCAACGTGAACTGACAGTAATCACTTGCAGCGACTCAGCGCCAATAAACTATAACGTTGATGAGAGACAAAATGTGGACGTGAATACACAAACCATTGCAGGAGGTTGAAGAAAGACCAGAAGTACATGAAACTACTGCAATCCATGCCAAGTGTGCCACTGGCACAATATCCCGATAACAAGAGAGTATATCTGCTTACTTGGCCAAAGAGAGCAAGGACAGGTAGTGCCTCTGTCCACGGAAATATTTTAGAATTGTAAACAAGGCCTTGGCATAATATTTTGCTTTTTTTAATTTGCTTTTGTTTATGTACCCTAGGTACTTTGCAAGGGGAAGAGCGCTGTGTTTTTGTCTTTTCTTCTTTACATCCAGTGAGAAAAGGCTTGTGGTCATTGTTGTTCTTGAATTGTTCTTTCGCTTTGCACTATCTTTTGAGCCTTTGGGAATAAGGCGATGCATCTTGTTAGAGTGTTTATGATAGCATCCAAGAGCTGTGCACTGTTCTGTATAGGATACCTGTTAAAGGAACAGCTCACCCTCAAATAAAGATTTAAAATAACATCTTCAGCTTTTTGCAAACAAATTGTCTCTTAAGTTTATCTTAAGAAAGTTAGCCCTATAATGCGCACTAAGAATCACAGTACAAAGCTCTGCTTTTTGGGTTGTACAGCTGCAGTGGAACAGACTGAGTCCCTTGGATGATTAGAGTAAACTTGGTTATCACAGAGACTACAGCACTGTGTGCTCATCAAGACTCATCTGCTCTTCCTACTGTTTCTTCAAGCAACTAAAGGCACCATATTGTAATTAAGTCTTGTAAATGTGTATTGCAAGAATAAATGAGCTCTAGTAACAAAGAAAATTTACATTTGAGGTTACAATTTTCATTGAATGGGATATTACATATTTTGCCTTTGTGCTATTTCACAAAAGTGACGAGTGAAAAGAAATTAAAGTGTGCAAATTGTTTGAATGATTATGAAATAACAGTAAGGATTTCAATGTATTTCCAAGAATTTTCTGGATAAATAAAATGAAAATTTGTTCTAATATATAGCAGAGAAAAACCTACAGGGTTAAGACAACTTATCATAGTTGTTTCTTGCTTTTATTGTCTCAAAAATACTAAATTTTGTTTAAATGTACTCTCAACACAAGAGTTGATGATTGAATCTTTGTAACTTGGTCTTGAAACACATTCAACCACCCAAAAGGTGCCGCAGCCCTGAAGGTGCTGCATATGTGAAAGCTTCACGAAACATCTATCATCCTAAGTGCACAATTGGAGTAGAGCACTATATTGGAATAGTCATCACAGCATTGCTTTCTGTTGATTGATTAAAGATTATCTTCACTACATATCATTCTCATCATTGTTCGAACATGGTGTAGAAAGTAACACCTCTAAGAACCCTTAAGGACCAAGTTGAACAAACCACCTCTTTTTAAATGGCTGAAATTAACACCGCCACAGCCAACACTTAACTCCAGTCCAGCCACTTATATGTCAATGGCCTCTCCCGTAATCCTTTGCCCCTTGAAGGCTGTTTGAAGCCTCAAGTGAGTGGAGTGAAGAAACCGATTTCTGAAACCAACGTGGGGCTGAAAGTTGTCATCTGCGATCTTACAGCATTGGTGCTTGTCGCTCATCTTTTTGTTGAAAGATGAGAGATTGTGATGGAAACAATGGAGGTGAGAATGGGTGTGGCAGTAAAGGGGAGTTGGGGGGTAGATAGGGTGTTACTGCGTGAGACTTTGGTGGCAGAAAGGTGAAACCTGGAATGTGTTGGTGATGAGGTCATAACTTTGTATGTCTGTTTTCCTCCGTGAAAATTTGAAGGCCACATGAAAGATTCACTTTTGAACTGCTGAAAAATGAAATCCTCGGAGGGGGGGGGTGTAAATACTGTAACATTACCAGACTGAAGTAGTAAATCGTGACTGAAAATGTACACCAAGTTGGACAAGATATAAATTTTCCTTTGTTGTTCTTCTCGTCTCTTGCTCTTCGTCCTGGGTCTCCCTCTCGTCTTCATCGCTTATCATTTCTTTTGACCGTAAACATTGTGAGCTGATCCCCGGTCCTATCATGCTGGATTGCAGGGCCCCTCCGTGCGGCGTACTGAAAACAGGTCAACTTGGAGGAGCTGGGAACATGAAAGGCGGGAGTTGACTACAGGGGATAAACACATTCCTTTGCAACCCGGCTGGCTCCCGCCGCTGCTGCCTGGTGGCGTTGCAGGAGAGCTCGCAGCAAGAGGCACTATCGCCACAAAGCAAGGTATGGCTGGGGGTGATGGGGGGGTGTCTGTATATCCTTGAGCCTCTCAGATCTCACTTGCAGCAAGCAGCACTTGACCTTTCCAGCACTAAAGGAATATGACAGCCGTGAAGCCTAGAGAGAATGAGGAGAGAGGCAAGAGGGGGGCAAAGGAAAGAGACAAAAGCCACACAAAGTGCAGGCTGCCACCAAAACAGTTAGTTTGCAATCAACGTCAGTCATCCCTCCTGTCGGGACAGTTTGATTTTCACTTTTCAAATGAGGCGTTTATTTTTGGCCTGATAACAGGGCTGGCTAAATTGAAATTGGCAGCTCGACAATCTACAGATAATAGTGAACTACGCAGGAGATCATGTGAACAGCCCCTTCTATCGCTTTACTGGAGCCCCCACCCTCTCTCCTGTCGAAGACGAGAAAGGAGGAAATGGGGGAGGGAGAAAGAAAAAGGGCTAATCTTAGTCACAATCAGACGAGACTGAGAAGGCGAAAAAAGGAGTCTAAAAATGAAGGGACTGAAAGAGAGAAAAGGGGGTGCGGGAGGGGGGGAAATAGAGTAATGTTCCAGAGATCTGGAGGAGGGCTGGAGGGATAGTGGGGTGGGGGTGAGGGTGTACAGGAGAGGTGAGGATGGAAAGAGAAAAGGAGGGAATTTCTTTAATGTGTCTGGCAGCAGACCAGCTGAGGTCTCAAGGTTATCCTGGTTTTGCAAACTCCCACGGGAAAGGTGGAGTGCTGAGGGCCGAAGAGGAGGGGGAGGGTAAGGGCTTGAGGTGGAGGAGAGGAGGGAGAAATGGCTGCCCTTTTTCTCCAGGAGGGAGGCTAATGCTCTGGGGGAGAGTAATCCGCAGGCCCTCTTGTCTGATAAGGTTGGCCTTGGCCCAGGTAGGTGGAAGGAAAAAAATGGCTTTGGGGCCTCCCAGGGCATCGATGCAGACAGCTCTGCCCTCCACCAAGTTAACACTTTGAGATTAAATCAGTCCTAACACATTGTACATGTTTTAATCACATTAGACTGATGACTATTTAACATATTGGTCTTCATGACCAAACTGGTGACACAGGACAAGAACCTGAGAGCAGTTTCAAAGAAAAAGCCCTATTTTATGCACCTTGACAAAGTGATGAATTGCATTTCATTGAATGCAACTTATGCAACTCTAAACTAATTACATCAATTCACTAGCAAAAAAAGTTTTAGTGCCAGTATTTCTTAATGATTAAAAACAAATTACTACTCATAACATTCTTTCAATTGAACTCTGGAGTTTTTATGCAAAAACCACGAACAAAGTTATTGTTATATTAGTGCATGTTTTATAGAAGGAGACTATAAATTAATCATGACTCCCAAGAGGGTGATGGTCAAGTCTTAATTCTGTTTCTACAAGCAAATGTGTTGTTTGTGTTTCAGATTTGTGTGAAAAATTCTTAAATTCCACAAATTTCATTTTTTCAGCTCAGCTGAGTCATTTCAAATTTCTTTCCTGATGCTAATGCCACACGGAGCCCCAAGTCAAAGCAATGATTTATTGTGAACCGTGAGTTTTCATTCCACTCTGATTTGTAGGAACAAGAGGTTTTCTATTTACTTGTATATTTTATGCTTCTTATATCATCTATAGACAATTACAAGATGTCCAGATGCCAACATATCTACTTTTTATTTAAGCATTTTCAGTGAGATTGTTGTAATTGTTTAAGATGAAACACTGTTTGATGCAGTAAGACACTGTGACAAAGCTTCAGTATAATTTCCACTGTGGGTAGAATTTAAGCAAATGGAAGGGAACACAAAACATTTTCTTCATTCGCACCATAATGCCTCACTTCTCCTTTCCCAACCAGAGTATTTAAACTTATCACCTTTATGCAAATATGAGTAAGGCACCCGAATTTGGCACGTTTCATCTACGTATGATGATGGAGGGATCAGTGACTCCATGGGAAAGATCTGCATCGATATTGTCTGTGTTTGTTTACACTAAACTAGGCCTATTAGAGATAATGATTCACAGCATCAAGCTGTCAGTTCCGGAGTTGTGTGAGTGTGTGTGTGTGTGCGTGTGTGTGCGTGTGTGTGTGTGTGTGTGTATGTGTGTGTGTGCGTGTGTGTGTGTGTGTGTGTGTAGGGGTTGCCGGGGGCCACAGCTCCTTCCTCCTCTCCTCCAGCCTGCTGGAATGCCAAAACCAGCCGGCAGGTCAGCTCCAGAGTCAAAACACTTCACGGGACGAGGAGAGGCCAGAGCAGCGTCGTGCATTTTTATCACACGGCTTCATGATTTGACCCACTGAACAAGAAAACCAAAAGTACTGGAGCTTCGCGCAGGCGAAGACCTCCACCATAAGTTAAAAGGTGGCCGGTGTGCGTCGGCCCTTGTTGCCGTAGAGGTCAGCAATAAGCAAACACAAAGCAGCGTGTTGGTCTTCATACTGAAGAGACTTTCAGTGACATTCAACCTTCTCACAAGGACAAGAGGATAACACGCCCATCACGTGACCTGTGTTTCACAATAGAGGCCACGGTAAGACTCTACCAAATCGGTTGCAGGTTCAATTCCCATCTCCACCTGTCCACATGCCGAAGTGAGCAAGACATTCCAAGAAATAACTACATTGTCTTGTCACTAGAGAAACCAGTTTCCTGATTTCCAAAGTCGGCTCAGGGTCCAAGAAGAAGAGTGGGAAGCCGCAAAGTCCGTTTCACAAAAGTAAAACAGAAAACAAAAACAAAACCCAGTTACCAAGCAGATTATCAAAATGAGATGAAACATTAAACTGTATTCCCCCCAGTGGCTCAACATGGGGAAAAGATGCTTTAAAATCTTCACTGTCATTCTGCTACGCTTGGAAGTGAGAACTTTAAAAAAAGATTACAGTTTAGAAAAATAAGACAATTTCAAAAAGGGCTGTTTGCAGTAATTCTACATGAAACGTGTCCGAACGCTGCAGAGATGTTTCTTTCTGTCCTCAACGTGTTTGCATTAGCATGAAGTGAAGGTTTACTCTATTACTGTTGCACTAAACTCCTGTTTACAGGACGTGTGCCTCATTGTGTGCTGACACAAAACACAACGGGAGAACATGCAAACTCTCTCTACAAGTCGATGGTGCTAACCACCACGTCAGTGTCTTCAGTTGACTTACTACTTACAGTGACTAGTTGTAGAGTATTATGTAAAGTACATCTGTGTAAGAAACACAAACAGAAAAGGCTACATGATTTTGAGAGGAGACAATGGCTCCTCTTAATCAGTTTCTTTACAGGTCCACTCTGATCACCAAACATTATTCTAAAACTCAAAGAGACATACTTTTGATTGAAATTATGAAAATGAAATGTATTTCAAAGAAGCTTTCAATCGTCTCAGGAAAACAATCTCTATCATTTACATAAACATTTTCAAACCAACAGCACAACATTTTGCAGGTTTGACTCTCAATAAAAAAAAGAAGACAATTATCAGCCACAGCTTGAGTCACAGGAATGAACTTCTTCTGCATCTCAGCCTCAAGCTCTCCAAAGTTAATGCTGCACATTGCAAAGTGCCCCAAACCCCATTAAGTTGAAAAAAAACAACAACTTAAGAGTGTTTTTTTTCTTACCTAAAGAGCCATCTGGGTTCTGTATGGATTAAAAGCAAAGTGCATAAATTAATTTGTAGTTGCTTTGCAGCCAAATTAAGCTTGGGCCCGTTTAGGATTACAAATGCAGCTCAAAACAAAAATATCTGTTTAAGAGACGAGCTCTAAAGGATTGCAGTGTGTGTGTGTGTGTGTGTGTGTGTGCATGCTGGGCAGTGAGTCCTCTGTTGGGAAGGGCACAGTCCATTCCTCCTGTGTGCAGGTGTCATGGCTGGACCTCTTCATTTGCATATATTTGCATGCTGTCAAACGGAGCGGCCGCTGACAGCTTCCAGAGCCGACTGTCTTCCTGGACCGCGGCCCAATCCTGTCGGCATGGTTACACGGCACGGCAAAATGTGGTGCCGCAGGCTCACGGCCAGCCAGATCAGCCTTGACGAGCGCGTCAGCAAGTCTTTGAGTGGACAGGCATCAACTCCAACGACCTCCAAATGTCAGTGAGTGAGAGTCCACCAACAGAAAGCACGTGTGTGTATCCTAATGTACAGCCACAGAGAGGCAGGTTTGACCCTTTGTGACCCGTCTGGCCTTTTCTGTTTATGGAAAACCCTTAAAATGACCCAGATAATTGTATTCACCTTTCCATTGTCGTATTAGTCCTGATAGGATGCATCTCAAAGCCACTGGATCGGTTCAGCTGAACCTGGTCACATGTGAGAGATACAGTACGTCCAGCCAACTCTAATATGACCTTTCTTCTACATATATGACAGCAAACAGAAGAAAACACAAACTGTAGCCACCTCAAAGCAGATAAACAAACTGTAGCCACCTCAAAGCAAAACCAGGATTTTCAGCCCACTGTTACTTTCATATTCAGCCCAGCAGCTCGTAGCAGACGACACACTGTGATTCAGACAGAAAACAAGTTTACCTTCTCTTTCAACAGGAGACGGACAAGAGGAGGATCCATGCTGTCACTGACACACACACACACACACACACACACACACACACACACACACGCGCACACACACACACACACACACACACACACACACACGCACACACACACACGCGCGCGCGCGCACACACACACACACACACACACACACACACACACACACACGCACACACGCACACACACACACAAACACACACAGATACACACACACGCACACACACACAGATACACACGATTTATATCAGAGAATTATATCAAAACATTTCTGTTCTGAAGGGGTTTTCTCACTTCAGGTTTTTCATCACACAAAATGACCACAACATAA
>OMNM01024625.1:9190-21370 GCA_900302745.1 Parablennius parvicornis | reverse complement strand
GGACCCTCTCCGTGGGGGTTTCGCCTGGTGGGAGGACGTGATTTCAGCACACCGTTGACCGTCTCCAGGGTAGGTGCTACACTTGTTTCAGCAGTGCTTGCTTTGGCTCAGTTGCTAAGAGTTTTCCCTTTTGATCAGAAGGTTGCTGGTTCGATTCCCATTCCGCTCCAATCTAATTGGAACGTTATCAAGATAATAAGTTGCCCATTGCTGGTTCTAGCGCCTTTGTATGACTTGTACTATTAACTGAATAAGTGTTATTTTCGGACACTATTTACAATACAATGAGACAAAACAAAAACAAAACAAAAAAAAACACATGGGAACCTCAACTTGACAGACAAGGATGTATGGCTGGATTAACACAGTAACAAACTCTCAATATCATCTGAACCATATCCAAAAAGTGCTTCATAAATTTAATGAAATGACTTTTTTTAAACTACTCAAAATCACAATACATTAGGATTCCATGGTGTCAAGAATGATTTATTATTTGTTTATCTATATGCATTATTTGATATTGTTCTTGTTAGTTTGGATATATATTTGTTTGTAAATATGTACATAAATAACTACAGGGGTGTTGAGTGACTGGTGGCTAAGAAGGCAGAGGGGTAGGAGTAAATTAGCTTAGACTTCATCCTACTCCTTTCAGGTTATGTTGGGTCATTATTTATATATCTAGATATCTTTGGCTTTATTTTTTGTTGTTGTTTGTTTGTTTGTTTGTTTTATAGTTGTTTTGAATAATTTCATTTATTCCCACACGTTCAAAGTCCATTTTTTCAATTCAATATAGTTTCTATCAGTATTGATGGACTGAACTTGACCTCATATCTGTAAAACACATGGCACATCTGACGATGACATCAAGGGATACAGTTACTATAATCAGACTGTGATAAATCGTTAATAGAAATAGTAGCAAAAACATAGTCGAGGTGGTGTTCAGAAGTCTTTCTGAACTTTCCTCACCCTCGGAATATGGGTCAAGAGTCAGTGCACTGGCAGTGGATCTGGCAGTAGCCAATAGTTCATCCTGGCCAGGGTAAACACAGCCTGGTCTTTCTGCAGGGCTTGCAGAGGGGACCAGAGGGGGAGGCGCTGACATTTGTTTTTCATCAGAGCTCCTTGGTGCTGCTGAGGGATTCCAGGTGTTGCACTCAGCTGTATCACCAGTCCCAAGCAGACCCTTTAAATACAGGACCTTTAAACCTGAGGTGTAATTTCTACATTTACAGCAGGCTATTAATGACTTTGATAGAAGACAACAAACCTGTGCGGGTCACCTAATAGACCCCCTGTTTTCTTTTCTTTTTTCTTTCTTCTTTTTTTTTTTTCACTTACTAATGAAAAAGTTGTGATGCAATGGTGAGGCATACTGTGACTCAGAGTTAGTGCAAGAGTCAAAAGTCTCGACAGATGTACATCTGCCAGTTTATGGTTTCACCCTCACATTAGCAGGATTCAGTTGTTAACTTGGCACCTTGGACTCGTCATATCGCATGATGTGTCTATAAAAACTGTGACGCGTGCAAACCTAACGCTCCATCAGTTTTATTTTGGAAGAATCTAGCTTTTTAGGGCACAGAATTATAGACATATATACTGTATATATATATACATACACATACACATATACATACACATATTTTGGTTTCATCTTCATATTAATTGTTTTACTCTTCCTTTGCATGGGTGTTGAGTTTCCAGCTGATGCACAGTTAGCAGCCTGTCGAATCCCTCTTGTGTTTAATGCTGACTTTGAGATGACAAAACATTTTGCGGCTTTGCACACTTTGCAGTTTCTCACCAACTCAACCTGTGTGTATGTGCACAGCTGCCAATATGAAAGCCGTGGCATGCAAAGGGGACGTGTTTTATATTGAGAACGTTGCATAACGTAGTGATGACGGTATCTATGAAGCTACACTTAGCCGTCAATTATATAACAACGGGGGTAATAATAAAAAAAGCTAGCACTTTCACCGGAAGAACTGCTTGCAGAAGTAAATAGGGATTTTTGTTTTTTGTTTTTTTGTTTTTGGCTAACCTAAAAATCTTGGCTTGTAAATTAGACAAGGAAGCAGCTGTTGAGATGCAAGCATATTTAGTAAAATATGTCATGTCAGCTTCATAAACACAGTGTTTTGGCAGTAAGGCTCTGCATTACACTGCCTCTTAAAGACTTTTTCTTCTAGCTTTCTACCAGCCGCCACAGAGCAGATTCCATGTCAAGGTTGACTCATGTTGTATGGAATCATCAGCAGACAATCCAAAATGTGTTTTACTGGCTGATTTCGATAATTGCTTAATCCTTGTGTTAGACATTCAGATTTATGTGAGTGAAGAAATCAAATTTGAGAAGAAGTGAGTATGACATAGTAATATGGAAAAGACATCCTTTATCCCCACCACCTGGGGACTGTTGCACGCTGAAACATTATGTGATTCATTGCTGCTGATATATTGGAGTATCTCCTAAAATGGCAATTCACTATGCGTATGGTACATTCTTCCAGTACAATGCTTGCCCAAAACGGCGATTAGAGATTCTGAATAGTCGGAATGTACTTGGAGAGGAAGTGTGTCTTCCAAAATGATCCAAAATGCTACATTTGGGGGCATTTTAGCACCATGTCAACATAATACAAGCCAATGCAAGCTGCTGTGTTTGCTGGCTTTGAACAGCTGACAGAGAGAAGAGGAGAAAACTGACAATCGAATACTACTTGAATGCTTCAGTTTTAAAATATTTTGCATAATCGTTGGCATGCATTGCTGAAAGATCACCACCCCTTGATCATCCACATTTTTCTGCATGGCGCATGCCATGAAACACCTGCACTTTAGTACAGCGAAAGTTGTAAATACCAGAAAACACTTTCCGATGGCGGCAACTGGTTCTTTGCTTAAGGTGATAATGTTCCAGGATAAGCCCATTAGTTCCTTGCCAGCCCATTAGGCCTTAAGCCAGTTACTGGTGTGTCTGTCTGACTCTGGAAACACATTCCCTGCTAGTGTGTGTGATCATGGTGGGTTTGCTTGTTAAATGCCCCCGTGAATGAGAGCGGTTGAGTAGCAGGGAAACAGAAACCTGTAAAGTCCACTGATATAACTGCTGAAGCATTTAGAGTAGATGTGCTGAATACGACAGCTGTGTCACAAGCCTTTTTGTAATTCGGTGTCAAACCGACTTCCAGGCACAAGGTGACGCAGGACACTTGTCAGTCCTGCCAACTGGCAAACAGTCGTCCTGTGGACAAGAATTTACAACTGTGGACTGTGTAAATAATCATCAGCAGAGCTGAGCTAAATCACTGTGCAACGTCTCCTCCAACACCTTTCTGCCCACAATCCTCTAGCACCTGATTGACGTAAGATGTCAAATGATAAGGTGAAGCTTTCACACAAATCAGAATACACATTTGGTCTTTGCACAGATAATTTTGAAAAAAAAAAAAAAAAAAATGCAGAGAGAGTTTTCTAAAGCCAAGCTGAGTTGCAATTATGAGTGAAAAAGAATCCGGATCCCAAAAAAAAAAAAAAAAACATTTCACAAAAAACATGATTAACACTATAGGACCGAGGTCTGTTTCTTGTTAAATATTTGTATAATAGGAGTTGCTTCCAGAGCATCTGTAGATCATTGGACAAAGAATCATCTTGCATTCGTCTATATGGTTTTGTTTCTTATAGCTTTTCAGAGGGCTCAAAGTCCACCGTCAGGCATGCCGACTAATGTGTTACCAGAGAGCTGGTCATTTTCTCTCTTGTTGGTTGATGTTTGTGAGTTTAAATGAAGTGACGGAGAAAGAGAGAGAGAGTGAAAATCACTCACGGGCTTCATGTGTGCACTTCTTGTAGTCTCTCGTGTGCTATACTGTTGCCACAAATCAACATTTTCCACCGCTATTTCAGGAATTTGATAAATATAACCGCAAGACTTACAGTTTCACGATTTTTATGCTTGTTTTAGAAGCGTAACTGAATGACAGAACATAAATTAGGAACATATATGTTTGAGTGCATTTGCAGTTTTACGTCCAATGAACTCGATGTCCTTGTTACCCTTTAATCTCTCAGTGTAGGTCTGTCTGTCTTTGCCACATACCAGAAACAACCCATGTGACCTAAAGTCGCATGGTTTGTTTCTCGGACACTGCTGGTTATAATAGTCTGCTTTTACGTTGCTCTCTGTTCTGCTTTCCAACTCCAGCCTAGAATTACATACAGTCTTCCTGCATCTCCACAACAAACTGAGCGCAAGATAACAGATGGCACTCTCAAAGAATTTCCTGTTGTCAGTGAGGATGGTTGGATCTCGAAGCAGCCGGGCAAGAGGGAACAATGCGAGTCCTTGGGTTGCTGCTGAGCATTTCCTGCTCATCTGGTTATCTGATGTGTGAGGCTGGCGATACAGCCAATGATTGACGTATTTATGATCTCTTTGAGCATCACTGGGGGACGTAGCTAAATCTGGTCTTCTGGCTCTGAACGATTGTAGCTTTAAAGACATGGCTTCAATGGCAATGAAATTCACTATCTGACAACAGTGCCAACGAGGTTTTACATGAAAATTACATTGTTTTCCCCCATTTACTAGTAAACGGACATTTTTTTTTTTTAAAAAAACATGATGCGTTTTCCTGCAAAGCTTTTCTGGAACGAAAAAGTAAAAACAATGCGCTATCACTTGAAAACGTTGTGTAAACAGGGCCGAAAAGGCTGCAAGGAGCTCTTCCAGCTGACACACTAATCTAAAGCCTGAGTAACAGCAAAGGAAGAAAAGGCATGTGAAATACAAAACATTGAATGAAAAGTGAAAAACAATTGTGATGCTCATGACTAATTGCTTGACTGTAATATTACAAATCAGATTTACAAGGATTGCGACACACACGCACATGACTAATACTGGTGTGTAACGATATAATGATCTATTCAACAGTACATGAATGCCTTACAAACACTTGAGTCCGACCCCAGTTTGATCATAATCAGCAGTGTTGGTCATCTTGGCCGTGAGTAGTTCGCATCAGTCACATCCTCGCACCCCAGGCTATGATTTGGCTTTCTAAAACACCACCAAGGTCATAACCATGGTTGCTATCTCTAGTCCAACAAGTAAACAAAGCCGACTGACGCGCTGCCAGGAACTACTCCCCGTGTTGCTGAGACGAGAGACTCGACACTCCCACCCAGCAGAATGTGTCGTTCTGGAATATATGAAAACATACTTTGGGGGAGACGTGAAGCCAGAAACTCAAAAAGAATTGGCCGCTTGGTGTTGATTTCTTTTGTAGATCAGAAGAGATTTAGATAGCAATATTAGTTTGAAAGTTAGTTTTCTTTTAAAGAAGTGAATAAATTGAACACAACGGTTTTGTGTCAGGAACATCTAAGTGGCTCTATTAATATGAATTTGATCTGGACTCCAGAAAGTCTCTAGCACAAGATCTATTTTGTTCCAACTGTTAGAGCAGATCATGATGCTGTAATATTCCTGGACGGGGATCATTGTTCTGCTGTATATGTCTGTATGTTTAGTACGTGATCTGAATGACTATGCATCTTAAAAAGGTTTCAAACATATTTTCTTGAGGAGACAAGTAGGCCATTTGTGATTGCTGTTTAAACCGAATCCAACAGTGTCACAACATCAAAAGAAAACACAAGACAAGACATCTGCAATTTTCATGAATTGTGCGAGCAGATTTGAATACTATTAATTGGAATATTAAATACAGTAAATCATATGACTGCAATACAAATATCCCTCGCAGTTCAACTTTTCAGAATTGAGCACATTTTATCGTTTCCATCTTGATTTAGATAAAAGAAAAGAACAGTGAGATAACTGCAATGACTTGTGTGAGCGCTGTCGTCAAGAGTACAGAGAAAGTGTACAAGCTGTTTTATATCTCCTACTGTGCATTGTGCATGCGTCCACAAGATGATATCTCCTTCGCCGGTCACCCTCACATACACACGTTCTGAGTGAAACCGCACTGAGCCTCAGTGTCCCTCGCCATGTCGCTGCGAGACATGAGGCTGTGTCATTGGCTAACCACTCTATCTGTTCGCATTTAACTGTGTCACTGTTTGTTGAGTAGATCCACATGGAAGTGGCTGTTCGGATTTTCTAATAGCCGGTTGCTGAAGTTTACTTTTCGTGCTCAATCATGGTTATCACTCTTGATACTTTATACACCTTATGGGATCTTACTCCAGTGTAAAATCTCATTGCATCAGTTGTATTGTTTGCCTGAACTCTTGACCAGTTATCATGCAGTTGTAGCGAAGGAAACAAATATTCCCTGCCCCTGTTGGCACAATGATCACTTTGTATAGACTTAATGAATCTAACTCATATCACCAGTTATCACTGCCACATGGGTGCTGCTGAAAAGTCAAAGTATTCATCTGACTGTATTTCCTAGAAACAGAATCCTAGTAAATAAATTTAAAAAAAAAAGAGGCTTTTCTTTGTTTTAATATTCAAAGTGAGTTTACTTGTTGAGGATACTATTTGAATTCATACCATATGAGGCTACGTTGCTAAGGTTGAATCTTTTTGTTGAATCTCTGTCTTTTATTTCTGCCCGCAGCGGTTTAGTAACCACTTTTCATCGCTCACAACAGCTTTTTGTTCCATTTCAGCTCTTCATTAGCAGCAGTCACACACTGAGTTTGTTTTCTAAAGATGTCAGAGGACTGCCACTTTCCAAAGCTTTTGTTACCACAAGGGTTTAGTATGCACAAGACCTAAAAAAAAAAAAATCTGGGATAAACAAGCTTTGAAGCTGTTTTGTTCATGCCTTAGAGCAAAGCCTAATTAAAAAAAAAAAAAAAACAACAAAAAAAACATCCTTAAGCTCCTGAAGATGTAAATACGGCAGATTATGATTATGTCTGGGTCGCCTAACTCTACATTTGCTTTACATTTCCTTGCAGATGTTTAGAAATGTCCGATAGAGACAACCTCAGGCATGCCGTTGTGGTGCATGGCATACCGCAGTGTGTGCATGTGTGTGTGAATCATGCACTAATCTTTATGGTCTGACCCTTAGGTGATGTTACTCACTGTGTGTGTGTGTGTGTGTGTGTGTGTTTACGTGCGTGCGTGCGTGCGTGTGTGTTGGGGTGCCTGAACTTTCTTCCACCGTGACACAACCCAGGCACAAACCCGAGAGACAAACAAACAATCTGACATGCCTTCACACCGGGGAGGTTGTGCTAAATGACGAGGTCAAACTATAACCTGCACTCAGTGTCTGTCAACACCGGCTTGGACAAACAAGAATCTGTTACATTTCCCACTCCCAGATTGTCTTGATTCATGCTCTTTTTCCCCCCCATTAGAAGACACAGTCTTTCATTTACCTGGTTATGCTTATACCCGTTTGTTTGTTTATTCAAGGTTTTGAACTGAGTTTAGGTGGATTTGTTGTTTTCTAGAGACCTACACACACACACACACACACACACACACACACATACACACACATACAGAGAGTGACCTCTCAGTTTACCGGAACTGAGTGAGGGACGTTTGGGCGGTCAGAGGCTGTAAATTAAGAATTCCACATCTGAACCACACGACTCAGCTATTAGAGCTTCATGGACCGTGAACTTGTGTGCGTTTGCTCTTAAGAGTTTCTTCCCAGTTAGCAATTCTTGCACAAACAGACCCTGTGTCTCTCTCTCTCTCCGGGCTTTGTTTATTTTTCTACACGTTAACTTTATTTGTCTTGGATAGGATTGCTAATGTCTGTTTGTGAAGTCAGTGCTATTTCAACACACGTTTTTAATCTCCCGGGCACGGAGCATCCATAAGTGCACTTCTTAAGGTGGTAAGACTTTCAAAAGACAGTGTGGGATCGGGCTGCGGGTGTTCTGGTATGAAGATGGATGACTTTAAAAAACTGCCGCATCTGAGAAAAGACAAAGATGAATCACCAGCATTGACACAGGAGCCATTCATTAACGGGAAAACGGCACTAAATCTTCTGCATGCAGGTCGTCATTTTGGCCTTGACCTCTGTAAACATGAGTTTGTGTATAGTTTCTTTCGTTTTTAATGATTGGACAACCAAATACCACCTCTTAACTGGAATTAAAATGAGAGATTTGGAGTTTTGACCTTATATTTTGACAATATCAGTTAATGGGGAATGTTCGGTAATAAAAACTAACGTGCTGTTCTTTGCCTGTGCAGCTATCACTGATTTACTGTCAGCTCTTGTACCTCTGTATCTACTCTTAAAAAGTTTAAGACCATACGATGGCTATTAATCATAAATAGCAAAAAAAAAAAGAAAAAAAAGAAAAAAGAAAAAGAAATTGTAGCTTTCGAGGTGATATAAAAATGTCACTGAATATTCCTCAATATTCCCTCCAAAACCACTGTGACTGCAGAAATTGCTTCCAGCTGTCGTTGATCTCTTCACATTTTAATGAATGGAAAAATACAAACAAGTAGTCATTTATATCATTGCTGGACAGCTCGTGGAGTTCAGTGACAATTGCTCAGTTTTCATTAGGTTTGTGTTTCTTTGCTGTTGAATATGTCCCTTTACAGAAATAATTGACACTTTTTTTTCAATTTATGTCCACAAAGAGTGTAAGATCAGTCAGAGGCAGGCATGGAAATAGCAGGGACATTTATGTATGTGTGTGTGTGTAATAATGGAAAATTGATATCATATGTTACTTTGTACGTCTGTGAAGGTGAAACCTCCCCACTGGGGCATAAGTCTTCCCCCCTCATCCTTCCAATCCTCACTCCTACGTCTCTCCATGGGGGTTCAAATGTCCACAGATCAGCGTGTTTCAGGAATGAAAGATCACAGGAAAGAAAGACCGGCTCTGTCTGACCGCTGAGATAATCCTCTAAATTAAAGCGATGTGGACATCTGTTTCATGACATCCCGAAAAGACAAAGTGACAAATCCTCAAGAGGAAAAAAGAGCATATCGAGCAAATACTGGCAAAGTTGGTGCTTGCAAGAGTTGTTAAGGTTCAAGGCTCAAAGTAGCCGATCCCTGAACTCTTAAACCAGTGACAATGGATTTACTCCAATATAGTTTTTAGATGATCGTAAAATTGCATACGGTTGGATTATACTCAATTTCAAAAGGCCAGCGATAGAAAAGTATTTCTATTTTCTCCAGATATTTCAGCACCTCCAATCTCTTGAGTGGCCTCTCACTTCCAAGTGTCATTGTTGCTGAGTTTAGAGAACCGAGAGTGCTGCCTAAGGCAATATTACATAAATCAAAAAGGAGGTTTCTTTGTTGAATTTGGCTTTTCTATTGACACTCCCACGCTATAACTTTATTTCTTTTGGCCTTTTTTTTTTTTTTTTCAATCTCTCTGTTTCTTGCTCTGATTAATGCTTGTGTTGCCTGTAGGTAACTCCTGGCAGCAAGGCGGCCCAAGGTGACCTGTGCCCGGGCGACACCATCCTGGCTATCAATGGCGACAGCACAGAAGTCATGACGCACATGGAGGCTCAGAACCGGATCAAAACCTGCACTCAGCAGCTCACACTCAACATCTGCAGGTACTGAAACATGAATCTGACCACAC
Organism: Parablennius parvicornis; assembly: GCA_900302745.1. Lineage (NCBI taxonomy): Eukaryota > Metazoa > Chordata > Actinopteri > Blenniiformes > Blenniidae > Parablennius > Parablennius parvicornis. Next base: position 11,773 of record OMNM01024625.1, on the reverse strand, counting down.
CAGAGTAATGTAAATTTTTTCATCTCGAAGTCGCCAATGAAATGTATGGTGTCGGCCATTGTGCAAGACCAATGTTAGTTAGGAAGGGTTTCTGAATACATGGCCCTCCAACATTCAGAGTAACGGATATTACATAAAAAAACAGTGTTGTGATTTATTATTCAGTCATCTCTGCTATGACCCTCAGCAGAAGCTGTCTTATTTATTTATTTTTTTGCTGTCAACCTCATTAAGTGAAATGAGTTGAAAAATTTGACAAATCCTACATGACTCAGGACATTTGCAGCCTCTTGTCCATGAACACATATTGTTCCTGTTTCTGTTTAGCCTGGCACAGTTGAGTCATCGTGACAAATGACAGGTTTACAACTGTTTAAATGATCCGCTCGTGGCTCCCGTAGAGTGCCGTCAAAATTAATTAGGCTTGCAGTACAGTCACGTACAGTGAGTCAGGCAGTGACCTTTTCCAAATGGACTCTCCAGGTCAATATCGAAGGTCTTACTACTTCATTAGATGGGAAAATGTATTCTGCTCATCAGATTGCAACATTTTTTTTCATTTCTACTACTGGCTGACCTTAAACAGAGGACGGGAGAGCATGTATCTGTCTACGTAGCAGAATGGAAATCATCCATCCAAACATTTAATGACAAGGGGGTGTGAAAGGAAAAGGGTCACGGCTGGTTAATGGGTTGTGACCAAGGGAAAATCTGAAATGCCGTTCCCTTCCCACATTTCTATTAGATGGTCGCTTTGGGTTTCCAGAATATTGGAAAGTGTGGAGCGAATCTGGCAGCCTCTGAATCCTGTCCGCTTCGAAGAAGAACACTGTGTGGTTTTAGCCTCAGTTACAAGTGACAACTGCCAAATGGTGCTTTCAGCTCGCTCCTTTTACGGCAGCATACACAAGATCTTCTCCCTCCATCTTTCTGTATCTCTCCCATAATGGTTCGGAGCAAAACGTTGACCTGAAAACACAGCACGAATGAGGATCCCTCCAGGAGGACAAATCAGATCCACTGGAGTAGGAAAACATTCAAATGCCAGAACCCCAAAGGGCTTTTCTGCCTCTGTGTTGTATTAGTATTTTATCATGTGCACTCTCGCATGCAAGAGCCCCCTCCACCTCCTCCTTGTAGTAGGAACCATTCACTCATATATCAAGCCAAGTGGCTCAGCAGCTATTTGTCCACTTGAGGATTGTAAATTTATTTAAGTATACATAAAGTAGCATTCATTGCAAAGACTGGAAGTACTCCTCTATAACTGAAGGAGCGCAAATAAGAGAACTCCCACACACGACTTGCATATTAATGTTCCCCAAACCCAGCTTGAATTTCCCAATGAAGTGGTCAAACCTGGTTAAAGCAAAATGCCAACACCTCATTTCGTGTGATGAAAAGCAGAAGCACTTTAGAGTGATGGTCATAGCATAAAGCCCGTTAGCAACCATTAGCTGATCTCTTGCTGCACTTTCATTCTTTAGCTGCGTTTTTCTTCACCACATTGTTAAAGAGCGATTACACTTATATTGGCTCTGATGCCTTGCTGTTGAGATGAAAGCCTTGTTGTGCATAATTTCTCACACATTTCCCATGTCGTTTTAAGAGAGCATGTTCGGTGTTTGTAAACCCTGTGACTCGCGTTGCTGTGTGGTTATGAGCAATGCTAGTCAGCAAGGCTGTGTAATGGGCAGGGGTGAAACTGTTTTGGTGAGTGGTTTAGTGTTATTCAGTGTGTACACAACACTTTTTCATCATCGAAGATAAAATTTTATTGACTTTTATGCAGTGCCAACACTCCTATTCAGCATTCGTTTGATTGATGTTAAAAGGATTTCCATAAATTATAACCAAAAGCAAATGATCAGATATATCCTTGTTGTTTACCACCGCTCTCTTTTCTCCGAACTGATAAAATAGTTAAAAACATGGCAGTATAACAAGAAGCTGGGCAAAATTAGCTGCTGGAATGTGACCTTTCTGCAGTATATTGGTTAAATAATGAGAGTGCAGGCTGCCCCGCTGCTGGGCAGGAGGAATATAAGGCGTATCTGGGAGAGAGGTATGCACCTCTGGCTACAGAGCTGAAGTGATCTGCTGGTGAAGAGGAGAAAGGTTTGAGTTAAAGTGGTACAAATAAAACAAAAGAACAACAAAAGAAGAATTTTAAAGTTGGGGAGCATTTGGGGATTGAGACAAGATGAGAAGACAAGAGAGAGTTTTGAGATTGAACCAGAGTTGGTGAAAAGTGTTTGGGATTGTGAGAAAGAGGTGGGGAAAGGAGAACAATGATGGAGCGAAAGCAAGAGTGAGAGATTGAAAAATAGAGGAAGTTGGAGTCAACTGTAGGAGCAGTGAATCAGATAGACCAAGTGAAACACCCACATGGGCTTTCCTTTGCCTAAAATGCAGTTTTGCAGCCAATCTTTTCTGCTTTGTGCATTGCTGGAAATTCAATTAAATAGTAAATGCAGTTAAGCTCATTTTCCTCCTGCAGATCAAGTTTTAGAAATAACTAAATGTTCTTGCTGAATAATACAGAAAATTCAGATGAAATTACAAGATTTTTTTTTTCGGGGG